>VDFB02330002.1:29729-55613 GCA_007258455.2 Sequoia sempervirens | reverse complement strand
AGTTTGATTTAAGAGGTAAGCTTAAAGTTTGAAAAAAAATTGTGTTTTTTTTACCAAAAATTGCATTTTTCTTTAAATTTCATTTATTTTCTGTATTTTATTTTACTATGAAATACCATGTTGCAAATATACCAGGCCATGATGTTGTGCCATGCCCACAAGTGCCCATTAAGGTTATTCATGAGGTGCAAGTGCAACTAGAGAGATTTGAGCTACAAAAATAAGCGAAAAAGAGGCAAAGAGGGGAGATGGCAGGCATTGGTGGTAATGGAGAGTCTTCTTCCATGCCTCATTTCGTCCTTCAAGTGTTGGTCCTGGTAGTGCTAATGTTGGTGGCGTTGTTGGTGTTGGTGCTAGTGCTAGTACTAGTGGCAATGGCAGTGTTAGCATTGGGCCTAGAGTACGCAAATCTAGGATGGATTCATATCTTTTTCCACACACTACTCCAAGTTCCCAACAGTCGATTGAGAGCATGGGTTGGAACAAAGACATACATGATGCAGCTAGACGTGCAATTGGAGACTTCTGGTAATATTGCACCATTCCATTCCATGCAGCCAAGTAATTCTTTTTTGTTTGATTGTTTAAAAATTTGTAGCTCGATTCTTTGTCTCTTGAGTTTTTATATTTAGAGGCATGTCAAATTCAATTTTAAACTCTCCATTTTATAACTTATTTTATTTAATTTATTTGTGACATGTGTTAGGTCTCCTTATTGGCAAAATATGGTTGATGCCATTACTGTTTATGGGGTGGGGTTTAAAGACCCTAGTGAATATGACATAAAGGGCCCAATTTTGACACAAAAGGTAGCTGATGTAAAAGTAACAATAGAGGAGCAACAGATGACATGGAGGAAGGGTTGCACCAATAGAAGAAATAGGATATTGCTGAATTTTCTTGTTTATTCCTCAAGTGATTGTACTTCCTACAATGCATTAATTTAGTGATTAATATTTTAAATTTATGCTTTATTTAATCATTGATTTTGTTTCTTTTTCAGGTGGCACAGTATTCATCAAATCAATTGATGCTTTAGGACATGCCAAAATGCTACATTCCTTTGCGAAGCTTTAAAGGAAGTCCTAGCTAAGGTGGGTGAGGAGCAAGTGGTGATGGATAGAAAATTATGTTGCTGCAGGTAGACTATTGATGGAGAGGCACCCATCATTATTTTGAACTCCATGTGTTGCCCATTGCCTTGACCTCATATTGGAGGATTTTGGCAAGCTTCCATGGATCAAAACATGTGTGGAGTCAGCCAAAAGCATTTGTAAATTCGTATACAATCACACATGGATCCTTAACCTAATGAAGCAATACACAAGGCAGAAGGAGTTGTCTCGTCCTAGCATAACCCAATTTGCAACAAATTTCATTACATTACAATCCTTGCTTCAGTCAAAGGGAGCTTTGAGGCACATGTTTGTTAGTGAGGAGTGGACTTCCTCATCCTATACTAAGAGCACTACAGGAGTTGATGTGGCAAATTGCATGTTTGATGGGCCAGGCTTTTGGGTAACTACTGTTAATTTTAGGACCAGAATTGAATTAAGCAGAAATAAGACAAATTCCAAAAATAGAACACAGCGTATACCCTAGGAAAACCCTCCTTCTTGAGGGAGAAAAACCCAGCAACAATATATCACTTATATATTGAATAAAATAGCAGCAATAGGCTTTACAATTAGGCCAATCACAAGGCCGATCTGATGCAATGATAATGGCACCACTCTTAATGAAAATATACAATCAATGAAATTGAATACTATCAAACTCCTTGAGACCAATATTGAACTACTGTAAGAGACAAACTTCTGCTGTAGATATGCGAACTTGACTTGATATAATAATAATGAATTATGAGCGAGCAGTGCCTTCTATATATACATGATGAAATGACGTTTCTCCTTGAGTCGTCCCTTTCCATCAACCAAGGCAACTTTTATTGAATGGTCGACCTCTTCCAATAACAATGCATCCCTTTGATTTGATCGGCTAATATTTAAAATAATAAAGAGAATATTAATTGAAGTAAGACGTCTCTTGGATCAGCCCCAATCAATATATTTAATAATTTCGAATTATTTGAATTTGATAGGAGAAAGAATCTCCCGCCACTACAATAACATCAACACTCCCTCCTAGCTAGGGAGATATCTTTCCAAATATTTATGTCATGGAGTCTCTCAACATGACATCCACAATGGCTACACCCATTTGTGGAAAAGAGTTCATCACGGAGTCACTCAATGTGATATCGTCATGGAGTCACTCAACATGACATCCACCATGGCTACTCCCATGTGTAGAAAGGAACATGTGCACAAGTGCCCATCACAGAGTCACTAAACGTGATGTCGTCATGGAGTCTCTCAACATGACATCCACCATGGCTACTCCCATGCGCGGAAAAACACAAGTACAAAGGATTCATCACGGAGTCTCTCAACGTGATGTTGTCATGGAGTCTCTCAACATGACATCCACCATGGCTACTCCCATTGGGTGGAAAGAACCACATCTCTGTCTCAGAGATGGACAAGGGATTTCACCTCATATGCATTATAGCAGATAACAAAGATCACTGATGTTGAGACTCCCTCTCAGCAAGGGCTTCATTCTCCACAACTCCAAGCTTGTCTCGAAAATGCACAAACTTCACTCTGGAGAGAGACTTGGTGAGAATATACATTATCGGTCATCGATTACCAAATATATATAGGTAATGGTATTTGATCTCCACATGTTTTGTTCTGTCATGAAACACTAGATTGACAGATAGCTTCACACAGCTTTGATTGTCACAATGAATAACAGTCGGCTCCAATGATTGTCCAAACAATCCTGCAAGGAGCTTCCGAAGCCACACTACTTCTCGAGCTGCTACACATACTGCAATATATTCGGCCTCTGCAGTGCTTAGAGCTCTTGGTACTTCCTGCTACACCAAGAAATCATGGCAAACCCCAAGCTAAAGCAACATCCAGAGGTGCTCTTCCTATCAGCTACACTCCCGACCCAATTAGAATCAGAATATCCTTGTAACTTTAGATCTTCACTGAAAGTATATCTCAAGCACTTATACATTACATTGCCACACAAGTATCAAAAACTATGCTTTGCTGCAACTAGATGAATTTGCCTTGGTTCACACATGAATTGACTGAGGGCACTCACTGCATAGCAAATGTTTGGTCTAGTATTGACTAGATACATCAACGACCCAATCAACTGCCTGTACGTGGTGGGATCTACCAGATCTGAACTAGCTACAGAATCACTCAACTTCTTCAAATTTGTTTCCATCGGTGTAGCCATGGACTTGCAGTCCATCATCCCAAATCTCTTCAAGATATCTATTGTATATTTCCCTTGACTTAGAATAATCTCATTGGGTCTCTGCCACACTTCCAATCCTAGGAAGTAATGCATAAGACCTAGATCCTTCATCTCAAACTCAGAAGCTAAATCCTTCTTGCATTTGATTATGCGATATTCTACTCCAGTAAGAAATAAATCATCAACATAAAGTACCAAGATTAAAGCCTCACCATCAACTACCTTGAAGTAAAGATTTGAATCTGCATCATTCTTGGAGAATACCAAGCTCATCAAGTATCGATCAATCCTCTCATACCAAACACGAGGTGCCTGTTTAAGGCCATACAATGCCTTCTTCAATCTGCATACATGAGATTCTTTTCCATGAATCACAAACCCATCCGATTGTTCAATGTACACTTCCTCTTCAATCACACCATTAAGAAATGTTGTATTTACGTCCATTTGGTGTAGCTTCCATCCCTTAGCTGATGCAATAGCAATAATAGTCCTGATGGATGTATAACGAGCAACAGGAGCAAATGTCTCCTCATAATCTATTCCCTCTTTCTAAGAGAATCCTCTAGCCACAAATCTTGCTTTGTACTTCTCAATGCTCCCATCAGTTGCATGCTTGATCTTGAAAAGCCACTTAGAAGATACAACTGATTTCCCTTCAAGTCTTGGTACAACATCCCAAACATCATTCTTGATAATAGATTGATACTTCCTCAACACTAGAAGGTTCAGACTCAATGATGTGACTCGTCAATGCTACATAGCCTGGAAACTTTTGTGGTCTTTTGCTTTCTTTGAATGTGCCTCTAGGAGCTGCATACTTCTCTGCCTCTTGCATAGTCTATCTAGCTCATAGAGGTCTCTTTCGACCTATAGCAATGTCTCTCGGACAATCAGTAGGTTCTATGGGATCAACTGGGTCACTAGTCTCTTCTAGTTCAGTAGACTCCCTCTGAATCCCAGGAGTATGATCAGGAGAAATGTCCATATCCTGAGGTGTCTCCTGTTCTTCACTATCTATCTCCATGGAAGACCCCTTAGATCTTTTGAATGCAACATCTTCTTCGAAGGAGACATCCCTGTTGATCTCAATCTGTTTCTGTCCTGGAATGTAAATCCTATAGGCCTTTGAAGATTCACTGTAACCCACAAATATTCCTTTCTTGCCAGATGGTTCTAACTTAGATCTTTTATCTTTAGACACATGAATATAAACAGGACAACCAAAGATTCTTAAGTGACTAACCTCAAGTTTCACAACTGTGAAGGCTTCTTCAAGAGTCATATTTTCCAATACTCGATGAGGGCTCTGATTCTAAACATACACTACAGTTCTGGAAGCTTCTGCCCAAAGGAAGGTTTGTAAGTCTTGATCATGAATCATAGCTTTGGCTGCCTCAACTATGGATCTATTCTTCCTTTCTGCAACTTCGTTTTGTTGAGGATTGCACAGTACACACAACTCCCTCTTAATCCCTGCCTCAATGCAGAAATTATGGAAACCTCTAGAAGTGTATTCTCCTCCATTATCAGATCTCAGAACCTTGATCCTCTTTCCGGACAAATTTTCAACTTGAGCCTTAAATTCTTTGAATCCATCAAGTACTTCTTCAGACTCTTTAGACTTCAAAAAGTAAATCCAAGTCTTTCTAGAATAGTCATCAATGAAAATCACATAATACCAAAAACCACTCAAGGATGCCACAGACATTGGACCACACAAATCAAAATGAACAAAATCTAGAATTCCTTTTGATCTACTTTCACTACTATGAAAAGGACCCTTAGAATTCTTGCCCATTGCACAACCTCTGCAAACGCCATCATGCTCCTGACTGAGCTTTGGTAGACCAATAACCATCTTCTCCATGGATAGAAGAGCTCTGAAATGTAGGTGAGCAAGTCTCCTATGGCATAGCTCACTCGAACTAGTGGAATCATGCAACAATGCTTGAACTGGACGAATAGAAAGTCTATAAAGACTCTCTTGCCGAACACCAATCACACGGGTTGTTTTGATGCTAGAGTTCTTCGACCAAGCAAGAACTTTTCCTTCAAAAAATGCAACTTGATATCCTTTGTCCTCCAAAGCTGAAATTGATACAAGATTTCTCTCGATTCCTGGTACAAACAAGACATCACTCAAATGAAGAGGGATGCCAGAATCTAGATGAAGAGAGGTGGCTCCAGCACCTTTCACTGAATAGCAAGCATCATCTCCGATTATCACTTGAAGGTTGGTTTCTCTTTCTACTAAGTCTGAAAGATGCTCTCGATATCCTGTAACGTGTCGAAAAGCACCACTATCAATCAACCATGTGCTACTGTCGGTAGGAACATTGCTTGATAGAGCAGAGATGAATAGAAATCCTCTTGAGTTGTCTCTTGATTCCTTTTGAGGTGAGACATCATCAACATCCGCAGTACAAGCATGTTGCTTTGGTCTTGTTGCACAATCTCTAGCATAGTGACCATACTTGTCACATCTGAAACACTGAATATGGGAGAGATCCTTCTTCTTCTTTGGTTCAGGAGCAGAATCTGATTTCTTGTCTCTATTCCTCTTGAAATTGCCTTTTCTCCCTTCTCTTCCTTTCCTTCTTGAAGTTTGAGTAGCAAGAACATGATTGTCTTCATTGTGAGAGCTTCGTCCATTACCTCTTGCTACCAACCTGGATTCCTCTTGAATGCAATCAGCTCTAAGATGATCAAACTTTGGTAATTTAGATCTTCCACTGATACCTTGGATAAAGGGCTCCCAAGATTGAGGAAGACCATTCAGTGCCAACATGACTAAATCTCTATCTTCAACTATATCTCCAATGGTATATAGTTGATCTTTCAACTCAGTGATCTTCATGAAGAAGGAGATGACTGAATCTCCTTTAGCCATCTTGATGTGATGTAGTTGTTGCCTCAAGGCAAGAGCTCTGCTAGTGTTATTGATCTCATACAATCCTTCCAAAGTCTTGAACATATCTCTGGTCATCTTTAACTTGGAGATAATTGGCACAAGGTGATCCTTCACGGAATCAATCAAGATCTTCTTAGCCTTCATGCCATTCTTCCTCCATTGAGATTCCTCAACCTCATCGGAAGGCTCGGGCACCTCACTCTCCAGGAAATTGAGAATATCATTTTCTTCCAATACAATAAGAACTCTGAACTTCCAAGAGGTGAAGTTAGATGCACCATCAAGCCTATCTTCAACCTTGAGTCCATTCACCATTTTCGAAGCTAAGATAGACTCCCTTAGATGAGAAGAGAGAAGAAGATTTCGCTGCTTACACAAATCTGATCTCGATCTTGCTTAAACCCGCTCTGATACCATGTTAATTTTAGGACCAGAATTGAATTAAGCAGAAATAAGACAAATCTAAACAATAGAACACAACATATACCCTGGGAAAACCCTCCTTGAGGGAGAAAAACCCAGCAACAATATATCACTTATATATTGAATAAAATAGCAGCAATAGGCTTTACAATTAGGCCAATCACAAGGCCGATCTGATGCAATGATAATGGCACCACTCTTGATGCAAATATACACTCAATGAATACTATCGAACTCCTTGAGACCAATATCGAATTGCTGTAAGAGACGAACTTCTGCTGTAGATATGCGAACTTGACTTGATATAATAATAATGAATTATGAGAGAGCAGCACCTTCTATATATACATGATGAAATGACGTTTCTCCTTGAATTGTCCCTTTCCATCAACCAAGGCGACTTTTATTGAATGGTCGGCCTCTTCCAATAACAATGCGTCCCTTTGATTTGGTCGGCTCATATTTAAAATAATAAAGAGAATATTAATTGAAGTAAGACGTCTCTTGGATCGGCCCCAATCAATATATTTAATAATTTCGAATTATTTGAATTTGATAGGAGAAAGAATCTCCCGCCGCTACAATAACATAAACACCTACTACAAAGATTGTAAAGGTAATGAAAATCTAATTCTACATTGTGTTTTAATTTTTATTCATATTTTCATTTTATTTGCTTATTTTTGTTCACACTAATGTTAAGTTAATGTTTCACAATAATCGCAATTCACTGAGCCTTTGGTAGTTCTACGAGTTGTTGATGGGAAGAAGCCCGCAATGGGCTACATATATGAGGGTATGGATAGGGCCAAGGAGGTCGTTAGATCCATCTATGCGGGAGTTGAGGGTAAGTATTGTCCCATTCAAGAGATCATTGATAAGCAATAGCACCTCCAGCTTCACCAACCCCTACACACAACCGCTTATTATCTCAATCCAATACTGCCCTGATTTCAAGACGGATGAGGAGGTTCTAAATGGGCTCTACTCAATGATAGAGTGGATATCACCTAGTGTTACAACACAAATAGTCCACGCGATCGAGACCTTTAGACTTGCACAAGGAGAGCTCTTTTCTCATGACATGTGCAAAGTTAATCGGGCGACATTGCAGCCAAGTAAAAATATATTATTATTAAATGTTGAAACTTAAAGTTGGATAATGAGACTCATTTTTTTCTTTTTCTCATCTCAGATAGATGGTGGGAAATGTTTGGTGCTAAGGTACCAAATCTTCAAAGGATTGCAATTCGCATATTGAGCCAACCATACAATGCTTCGGGTTGTGAGCACAATTGGAGTAAGTTTGAGCATAAACACTCTAAGAAGCGCAATAGATTATTCGTGGAGAGGTTGAATGATCTAGTCTATGTTCATTACAACCTTCGTCTTCCCCACAAATAGATTTTGGGCATAGACTCCCCCATCACACTAGAGGTCAATCC
Source organism: Sequoia sempervirens (assembly GCA_007258455.2). NCBI lineage: Eukaryota > Viridiplantae > Streptophyta > Pinopsida > Cupressales > Cupressaceae > Sequoia > Sequoia sempervirens. Next base: position 47,489 of record VDFB02330002.1, on the reverse strand, counting down.
ACAATCTAAGTGGATCACTAAGGCCAAGGATCCTATCTTTAGTGATGAGGACCTCGATTGGGTTGACCAGGCAGATAGAGAGGTTGAGGTTGTAGCCATGGCAAAGGAGGAGGATAGAGCACGAGTAGACACAGTTGACGTTGGTGTGGGTGGCACGAAGACAAAGGTAGAGATTATGGCTGCAACATCAGCCAGGACCTACCTTAGACACCTTCGTGGAAAGGATGCAGCTCCTCTAAGCCATAGATTTCTAGTTTTACTTTTGATATTTGTTTGGAACTTTTGATGCCATGGATTTCATATTCCATGAGTTTTGTATACATTTGAAAATATTTATAATTTGACACATCTAAGTGTGTTATTAATATTTCTTTCAGCTACAATTTGTGTTTATCCCTATGTGATCGATGTATACTTGTGTATGTGATCAAATTAGCTTCTATTTGATGATGTTATTGTGCCATTAAGGTTTATTTAATAAAGGGTGCATGAAACAAGTTTTAAATCCTTAAAAATCTCTGAATTTCTTGGGTTTTTTAATTTGTCGAGTTTTTGCACCGAATTTGAGTTTGAGTCCAAAATCAGTTTGCTGAGTTTGTGGCGAGTCCAAGTCTCATAACTATGATCTATATAATATATTAACAATATTTAATATTAAATTATATATGTATATATTAATTATTTAGTATATATTTATATAATATATTAACAATATTACCCTAGGTTTTGGTTCAAGTGGTGAAGTAAGCATTGATAAGGCCTTGCTCCTAACTGGGTCTCGAGTTCAAATCCCTAATTAACCCATGGGGCGTGGCTTGGTGCTGCCACACTCTACCCAAGTTACGATGGCTTGCCCTATACTAGATCACCATAGTTGTTGATTCAAGACATTGATCAACTAATTCATGAGTATCTAATATATATTATGTTTTATATATTTATTAATTTATAATATTTAATATTATTTATATAAAATTAAATATATTAATTAATTTATTATTTATAATTTATTTCATATTTATATATTAAACTTATCGTTAATGTATTTATATTTATTTGTCTTTGATATATTTATACTTATTACGAGTATATATATAATAGTCAAACCTACGGTATCGAACATTAAACCCATACCCAACCTTGTACCTGAACCAACTAATTAATTTTTCACTATCTAACCCCAATTATTTCTCACTTGCCCAAGCCAATAGAACAAGAAACAATAGCCTATGATCATCACTTAACTTCATTTTGAAACCTACAAAGCATGAAAAAAATTCTAAGAAGAAGAAAAGTAGCATGACACCATCTCAAAGAGGGTCATCAAAAGAGGAAGAACTCATTGGAAAAGTTTATGCAAGAAAGAGTCAAGGCCAGTATAAAAGTCGTTCATTGTTTTCGTCTATTGCATAAATAAGGCCTATATTGCACAAGAATGTGGATACCTTCACCCGTGTATGTTTATTAGGAAGAGTAACCAATGTGCAGAAATATGTTAGAAGGTGAAGTCCACCATAAGGAAACCCAAGCACTTCACGAAGAAGGCTAGAAATTTGTAACACTCTCAAGGGGAGTTAAAGATGAAAGAAGCAAAAGTCATAAAATTTAAAGACCACTCTTCAAGTGAAGAGAAAGGCAAGAAGATGTTTTCCAAGGCAATAAACAAGATTGTACTCATTGCAACATGAGTGGGCATTGTCTCAACGCGATGAAGACGGAGGCTCTACGGGGGAAAGACGGAGGTCGGCGCTTTTTGAAAATTCCGGAGGGCAGCAACGAGGAAGACAAAGATTCGGATGGAGATCTTGTCACTTACAAAGATTCGGATGGAGATATTGCCGCTTCTACAGATGGCAATGGACCTGCTGTAGCAAATCCTCTGATCTCCACTCCTGCTGCTTCTACGAGCCCTGTTCTAGTGGGCCCCCTTGGTGGCTCCCCTAAATCCCCTGTCGTTGACCTGTGAGCTCTAGAGGAAGACGAGGACGAATTTTTGTTTTCAAACTTTGAAGATCCCGTTGATGGTTCTTTCGTTGCTACTTCTAGTGGGCCTGAGGATGGGCTCTACGATGTGTTGGTTGAGGAGGATGAGCTTCTTCTTAAAAATCCTTTTGGAGGTCCGTCTGAAGACCCAGAAGAACTTGATTGCTAGTGAGGATGAGAATACTAGTGACAAAGCTTTGTTTTCTAGTCTCAAAAAAGGGTTCCTTATCCTTGATGTTGTTGTGGAGAGCACTCCTATCCTTGTTGCTTCCCCTCTACCCTCTATAGTTACTAAGCTTGATGGGTTGCACTGTAGGGCTGAGGGTTTGATTCATTCTACTCTTCCATCATTCCCTGTGGCTGCCTCGGAGGATGGCGGTCTCTATTGGTAGCTCCATTGCTGTGGAGGAAGGACAAGTTGAATTTGATGTTCCTGATTCTACCATTTCGGAGACCTTGGATTGGCTTAAATGCTCCTTGGTTGGGAGATTTTGTGGTATTCGTCCCAACATAGATGCTATTACAAGATGGGTTTGTCGGATCTGGAAGTTCTGCGATCAGGTCAAGGCAACTACTACGATAAATGGTTTCTTCCTCTTTTCCTTTCCTTGCGAAGAAAGTTGCTCTAAGGCCCTTCTTGATGGCCCTTGGTTTTTTGGTCAAAATGGCCTTTGTCTTCAAAGGTGGTCTCTTGGTTTCAACCCTATGACGGACACTCTTATGTTTCCTATTTGGGTCTATTTGTCAGAGTTGCCTTTGGAGTTTTGGCATGAAAAGGTTTTTATGGGTATTGCTAATTCTTTTGGGAAGTTTTGTTGTACGGATAAGATCACGAAATCGATGAAGAGATTATTGTCTGCTAGGTTTTGTGTGTTAGTGGAGAATAACCTTATTCTCCCTACTCAAATTACCTTATCTTCAAGATTTGGCAAATGGGTGCAGCAAATTGAATATGAAAATTCTCCCATTATTTGCCATTCTTGCGGAAAAGTTGGTCATGCCTCCTTTACCTGCCTAAGGAGAAAGAAGCAACACTATGTTTGGAAGAAAAAAGAGAAGATGCCTACTGATACGGAAAATCACACCACGCTCTTTCAAAAGCCTGAGAAGATGTCTGTTGTTGCAGAAGATCACACCTCACTCCTTCAAATTCCTCAGGTTGAAGATTCTAAGAGTCCCTCAATTGATAATTCTGGTTTGATTGATCCAATGAGCGGTTCTGTTTCTTATCCTTGCAATAAAAAGATGAAAAGATCTGTGGAAAAGAACCCTTGTATAATGGTTCAGTAAAAATCTTTGGAACAATTTTTTAAACCACCTTGAGCTGGGTGTGTTGTTTTTCTGCTCCATTTCGATGGAGCTGAAGTGGTTCCGTTTGGGTGCTGTTTTGCATTGTCTTGTTGTTCTTTGCTGGTTTTGCTGTTTTGCTGAGCTGAACGTTCTATCTTTCAATTTGTAAAAGGGTTCAGGGCCCTTTCAAAAACCCTGCTTATCTAATCAAAAACATGAGTGGGCATTGGCATGCTAAAGAGTAAATGCTTAAATGCTAGATACTTTATCCGCAACTTCACCCAAAGGAAAAGAGCAAGTGGATTATAAGGAAAAGGCATCTCTAGATGAGAAGCAGGGAGTTGTTCATGCACCCATAGAGAAAGAAGTAGAAAATGAAGAAGAAAAGCTACAATGAGTCCTCGTTCATCTTGAGGAGGGCAATGGAAAGAGACCATTTTTAAGTTAATGGATAGAATGTTGTTTAGCATGCGAAAGTTGCAGAAATGAAATCAAAACAAAGTTATAGATTAAAAAAGAAGTCCAAGTTGAGATAATTAGTTAGGGCCACAATATTTTGTAAGTTCAGTAGAGGCCGAAAACATAAGCTTATCAAAATTAAACAACAGACTGTGGGAGTTGTAGACCCCATCACAATCTATTTTGCAATGAAGCTGGTTGAAGAACACTCCCAAAAAGGACAAAGTTTCTTTTTTGGAAAAGCTGAGATTGAATCCTTGTAGGACTCCATGGGTTAAACTCCCCCTAATCTGGGAAGTGTGATCCAAATTTTATCATATAAACATTAAATTTTAGTTGGCCAAGTGATCAACCATCCAGTGAGTGAGTTCCAAAACAAAGCCAAATCAGAAATGTGGAAGAGGAGGAAATTCATATCTAATAAAAATGTATTTGACAATAGGTCGTTTTTGCGGGAGTAAAAAACATCATGATGGGAACAGTGCCATCAAACCAATTCAACAAGAAGCAAAATCATTCCATCTAGAAGAAAATAGCAAAGCCAAATCTCATCAAAGGAGTTTAAAACTTTAATCAGTTCTCCTTCCAGCTCTTCATATGGGAACAATACAGACTTCCAGTTCCTGCTGTCATCTTTTATGCTCATCTTTTAGCATAAATACACTCATTGGAGTATGTCCAAGTTCATGCACTGAAGAATAAAGAGATAGGAGCTGATTTGAGAATTGAAATGTTTGGTAAATAAAGGTTGCAGTTCATCACCATGTTTCTGGAGAATGTATGATTGTAATTAGTCATCAAGTTCGCTAAGTTAGGCACAAGTCAAAGTATGCTATATTGTTGGTGTTCTTAATGGCAAGACAAAGGGTGCAAGCCTGTACAACTGATTGATAGTGGATTCTTGCTAGCATTTTTTACCTAATTGAATTTCTCTAGGGTAAATCACTCTTTTTCATTTGATGTTGACCTCATTTACTTGCTTAGGTTGTTCGTTGCAAGTGGACAGCATCTATAGCTCAAGTAGATTATGGAAACATTCTATCTTGCATGATGAATGCATGCTGTTAGAAATCAGTCATAGCTGTAAGAACATCATAATTTGGAGTCCTGAATGGTGAACAATTAACTATTAAGCATCAAACTTGTTACAAACAAGGTGTTGAATAAGGAATCATGCTATGGAATATCCATGTCAATTACAGACCAATACTTAAGCCTCCGAGAGCTCTTAACAAGGTTTCAAAATTCAGCAAACACTAAAAACATTGCCATTGCTACCTAAAGTTTAGAAAGAGCTTTCAACAAACAACAGGGAAGAAAAAATGAAGTTTTCAAAATCAAAATTTTTAAAATAGAGTGCATGAACCTAGATGCGTCACTTGATGCATTGTAATTTTAAATTTTCAAACACATGGCCAATTAGCAAATGAAACTTATTGTCTCTTGATTGGTCCAATTGGGACCTAGCATATGTCATTCATAGAATGCCACTAGGATGATGATGTTGATAGGTATAGTCAACACACATTGCATGAGCTAATCTGAGCCTGGAACAAGCAACAAATTAGGGACCACAACCTCATGTTAAGGGTCTGTAACAAAGTTGTTATGCCACTAGCATCCCTCAAGAATAAAAAAGGAGTAGGTATCAAGTGATTATCACCTTCCCATTTCAGATCATGTCGCAACTGCTCAAAAAGGTATAAGTGCCTAGGTGCCACCCATTTGCCACTTACACATTCACCAACTAAGGACCACCTTAGTTGCTCATACAATACAAATCATTGTTGTCACCTAATATTTTCACTATTCAGCGAGTATCTGCCACTAAGCCTCCACCTTTGGTACTACCCAACCATGGTGCGACACTTGGCATGATAATAAGAAAGTAACAGAATTTGGCACTGAACTTGAAAAATTAGATTTTACCTCTTGAAACAAATTCAAATTTTACGTCTTCGAACCTAGTTTTGACTGAATTTCAAACATGATTGTATGGGGTAGAATAATTGGAATGGAAAAACCACAAAAAAATCAACATAGCTAACTTTTATTTTGCATAGAATCCAAATATGCAACAGATCTGAAAATTTCAACTATTCGCTTGAGATCATGAGATTTGTGGAAGAGCTTCAACTTGCAAAATTTGAAGCCGGAATGAGAGTTGCAAGCAATCCTCCACACCATAGAGTCCCAAGAATCTTACCAATAAGCAATTGTAACAAATTACAAGGCAACAACAAGATGATGGAAAAAATTCCAAGAGAACCCCCAAACTCTAGATCCAACCTTGATAAAGCAAATGAGGTCCTTCTTGTTCAGATGATAGTCTGCAAGAGGTACAATTACAATCATGATCTTCCTAATGATGTCAAATACCTAATTTTCCAAGAGCTTGGAACAATGCTTAGGAGATTAACTCCCTAATATCTCATACTTTGTCAAAATTTACAAACAGGTTCCCTGATCTACAATTAATTGCCCCCAAACATAAACAAGAAAGATACACCATAGAGAGTTGGGAGCCTAGCAAGTCCCCAATATGATATCAATTAGTACTGAACAAAATGATACAAGAATTAAAATGATAACTCCAAGATCTACAATTAATTTCTCACAAGCATAAAAAACAAAGACACATGACCATGTCATTAAGGCCGGGTCTAGACTCGTCTTTGCTATATTTTGAGTTAACATTGAACCGAATAAAGTCCTACCAACCTCCATAATTTTGGAATCCAGGCTTGGAAAATGGTCTCAGAATATTGAATATGAAAACTTGGCTCTCTTTTGTCAAATCTGCTCCTCAACTAGCCACCTCTGCGATGTTTGTCTAAAAGGAGAGTTGAAGAGCAAGACCTTATCCACTCCTTTGAAAGATAAGGGCATTTTGACAACTCCTACTCCTTTGATCTCTTAGCTTTCGGTCTCAATGAAAATAATCGAACAAAAGTTTGATCCGCCTGTTGAAGGTGCAAAGTCTCCTATTGGGGCTCCCCCTCCTGGAAGTCCTCTCTACGCTAGTGCCTTTCCCTCTCCTCTATTGGGACTTCTGCGACAAACTTAGTCTATTAGAGGTGATTTGGCTAGTTCTGGTTTTTTAAGTGGACCTTCTACGAAGAATATTGTTGCTCCCCCTTCTCCCCCTAGGCTTGCTCTAGAGAAGGTAGGAGACTTTCCTCCCTTTGGTTCACCTAAGGACTTAGCCATCTCTCAGCCAAATTGCTCTGTGAAGGAGGACATTGTTGTCCCTTCCCATCTTATAGTGGCTAACCAAGTGATTGTGGTCTCAGAGTCTTTTGTTGTGATCCCCTTACCTGCCCCCCCCTACTTCCCAAATCCTCACAAGGGTCTGGCTTTGGACTCTTCAGTTCTCCATCCACCCCATCTTCTAAAACAGGCCTAAGGCTAAGAAAGACAGCCAATGTGGGAAATAATTCTAAACCTAGGAGGAAATCTACCAGAGAAATGAGACAGAGGAACACAGCCAAAGATGTTGCAAATGGAAGTCAAAGTACTATGGAGCATCCAAGCTCTAGAAGAACTAAAAAGTGATTATTCTCTCCTGGAATGTGTTGTGACCTAATCACACATCGCCCCACCGCAAATGGGGACCCCTCCTTTTTAGTCTTAGTGTTAGAGTTGGTTCTAGCGTTAGCTTCAGTTTCTTTGAGTCTCTTTCGAGGCAGAGATGGGTTGGCACGTTCAAGGTCTAGGTTTGAATTATAACTTGTCGAGATTTGAGATGGCTGAGTTTGTCAGGTCAGTGCTTGGAGGGTCAAATGAAGATTTTGATGCCACAGGAGTGCTTAGAAGGGTTGTTGAAGTAAAAACGACTGTTCAACGGGCAAATTCAGACAACCTTGCTTTTTCAGAAAACGCTGCTTTTTGCTTTTTTGCTTTTTCAAAAGTTCCATATTTGGCATTTTGAGACCAATCGGGGATTTACTATTTTTAGAACTTTTGCTTTTTGTTTTTTCCTATTTTTAGTAATTTATATTTTTAGAAGGTGCCTGGGTTAGGGTTTCGAAAGTATCAAGGCAGAAACCTATAAAGTTCACCCCAATCAAGAAGAAATCATCTTCAAGACATAAAGTTCGCCCAATCCAATTGAATTCTTGAGAAATCCAGTTGCGAGGTAAAATCCACTTGAAATAAAATCCATTGAAGATGAAATCCACTTAAAATAACATGAAATCCAGTTGAAGTTCACCCATCTCCAAGAGTGAAATCCAATTTGATGAGACAAAATTCCAGTTGGGCGAATATGTCTAAAAGTGGAAATTCAACTTGAAGTGGATAAAATTGGCTAAGGCAAATGATGAAAATCCAGTTAAAACCTCAAGAATTCCATGTTGAAGTCTTCAAAATCAAAATACCCCCCTTAAGGTAAGAAATCCACTTGAAATGATGAAATTTCAGTTGGAGGGCGTACTTCTCAAGGACAAACTCATAAAATTGACTAAGGCATGGAGTCTACTTGGTGAAGGAGGGAAAATCCAATTCCAAAGTGAAAAATTCCACCTAAAGGTCGATTTTCCTAAGCAAGGTAAAATAAAAATAACTTAATTTTTATTTTTTATTTAAAAACTTCACAAGCAAGCAAAAGGGGCACCCAAGGAAAAATCAAAAAGGAGGATAAGATTTCTTTATGTTTTTTTGGATAAAGCAGCCAATCAGGAGGGAGGTCGAACTCTGTGAAAAAGGAAAGGTTTTACTTATAAAAGGAGGCACTTGAAGAGTTTGTTTTCATTCATCACAAGTTAAAATTCCTCCTAGCAGACTTCAACACAGCCATAGGCGTCCTTCTGCAATTTTGCATGAGCTGCAAGTTCGATCAATCCAAGCACAAGAATTCGAATATACTCTCAGGATTCCAAGTTTTTTTTTTCAATCTTTTGCAAGTTCATAAGCTGCGAATTTGGAGAAGAATGGCTTTTTTTTTAAGTTTATTGATAAATTCCAGTAAAATAATTTAATTTCTCTGAATTTTCTTGAAAAAACAAGGGTTGCTAATAGGAATTCATTTTTATTTGAATTTATTTTCTAATAAACTCTTGCAGTCGAGTTCTGGAATTTTAAATCAATTAATTAAAGTGACCCCAGCCTTAAAATCTTAAGTATAACGCCTTCTTTACAATTTATACACGTTTTCTAACTTCCAGCTTCATACAGGCACCATGTCTGCATCAAAGAACATCAGAGGAGTTAGAAAGAATCAAGTGAGGGAGGTTCTCAAAGGATTTTATCCAAAATCCCAACTATCATCTAAATGGAAGAAATTTGCAGACACTAACTTCGAACAGTTCAACATAATCCAGCACAAGAAAAGGATGTTTGGCACCCAGAATGAAATGCCTACGCCCATAGCAGCAAACATGATCAAATGCAAACTTCACCAAGCAGCTGGTTTTCCACCTGCAATTCAATGTAGTGAGTTGATAGTTGAATGCGCCAGAAGATATGATCCACAAGCACGATCCATCAAAGCATCTAATGGGATCACTTTGGCGTATTTCACAAAAGATTCAGTTAGAGAAGTATTTGGCATTCCTCGTCGTCACAAAATGTTGAGCAGAACTCAAGAGGAATCACAAGCAATGTTTGATCAAGCGAAGGAGGCTTATGGATATAATCAACATTAAGTAGGTCAAGGAACTGAAGAAGCATTGCTCTAAGTTGCCCAAGAGGTTGATATGCATTGATTTCAAGGAAGAGTATAGTGATATGATCCATATGCTGAACAGAATTATGGGTACTCCTCAAGGGGCATTCTTTGAAGTTTGGATGTTCTCATACGTGGAGGAAGTTGTGTTGGGAATGGAAATGATAAATTGGGCTAAACTGATAAGTGACAATATTGATATCCAACTGAGAAATCTAGAGAAAACCAAGACTTTCTACATGAGTTCCTACGTAGTGTACATCTTAGCCCGGTTTACAAAGTATAGAGGGTTAATCTACAAAGGAGAAGTAGGGCCACGGAGTAACCAATTCAAGGCATATGATTGTTACCCACAACTACAGTTGCACTATAAAGACAATTACAAAATAACCAATGATGCATTTCTCATGTACATCACTCGGCTACTTCAAGGAGGAATCCATAAGAGGTTGTCCAAGGAGGCTATGGCGTTGCTTGAAAAATTTGGATCATGGTTCATTCAATTTCCAACCTTTACATATTTGAGCATCCACGGATTTGCAGAAGCTCCATACAAACTCCCACGGTATCCGACAGATAAGATGGTCATGCTTGAAGTTGCAAGACAGTTCGTTCACTTAGATTCCATCCAGAAGAAAGAGAATAAGCAAGGAGTGCATTTTCCTATTGTGATTGGTAAGATGTTGGAAGTCTGCCCTTCATTACAAGCAGCCAAGACAGCCAAATCAGAATTGCAATTTTATAAATTGGGTATGTATAAACCAAGATCAGATTTTGATCTGTACTTGAGAGTTCACGGGAAGAAGTCACTTCATGTTATGCAAATAGAAGACTATTGGTCCAACTTAGTGGATGAATATGGAGTAAGAAAGAAGATGTGGTCTAGAATTCCAGTAGATCTTGTGAAGAAGTGTGACTTATTCCCTGTTCCTGACCAGGTAAAGGACAACGGAGAGTATGTACATCCTCAATTTGAACAAGAAAAGAATAAGCCCATCTTATTGCCAAATTGGACACAGCCTGAGTTGGTAGATTTGAATGTATTAATGAAAGATATTATAGCTAATTCCAGGGAGTGGGTAGATCACCAAATCAGCAAATTGAGAAAAGAAGGTGTCTCCCTTACCTATGCCAAACTAAGCAATGAAGGAAGTCAGGGAGAAGCAGCTGAATTTGAAAGAAGAGAAGAAAGTCTTGGTGAACTTCCAAGTTCAAGTAAAAGGAAAGTAATGACCGAAGATCTTCAAGCAAAGGCAAAAGAGATAGCAAGTGAATAGTCAAAGATTAAGAAGCTGAAGGTTAATGAAACCCCATCATCTTCAAGTACACCATCATCAGGGTAATGGAAGAGGCGTCTATTGCTGAATGTGAATCAAATCATGAAAAAGAAGCTGAATTTCAAGAGATAGAACAGCTGGAGCTTCTTCAAGAGCAAACCTTCACAAATTGCTTGGAGGGAGAGGATACACTTATGATTGAAGACATGGGATGTACTGAGATCCTAGAAACCAATGAGGAATTGGGTGATGAGATAATTTCTGCCCTGAAGGGGATTAATGATGATATTCAGCTGGAAGATGGGATGGAATTATCTACTGTACCAGATTGGTTGACTGAAAGTCTGATGAAGAAACCCAAGCCAGTGAATGAAATTCAACCAATTGAAAGTATGCAAGACTTCTTGGAAAGGATTGGTAAAGCTAAGACACCAAAGAAGCCTAAGAAGTATTCTCAAATCACTAGAGATGGTACAGGATCTAGGATCTTACAAGTAGCAGTTCCAAAGATTGACAAGCCTAGGGACCAAATTACCCCTATGGATTATGAAGTTACAACACTGGACATTGGACCAACCACAATAGAACAAGATTTTCATGAGCTAGCAGACACTTCAAGGGCCATCAAAGAAAAATTTGACAAAACAGAGGAGAAGAAAGAAAGATTAGAAGTGGAGAATTTGAGATTGATAGAGTTCATCCAGCAAATAATAGCCCCACTGAGGCAAAAGAGAGAGGCTTTTATACTACCATCTTCCCTTCCTCAGGAATCTGTTGACAGCCTTGAAGCAATGAGAGTTACAAACCAAGCAACCCGAAGGTGGGTCAGCAATATCTCAAAGCAAGTGGAGCAAATCCCTGGAGAGGTGTGCTCAAACTTATGACAAATCAGTTTTGCTTGCAACTAAGATTCGCCAAATGGAAGAGAGTTGGGAGGATTTCCAATACATAGAGGACAAGGTGATACCTTGCCTAAAGGCGTTAAAGGAAATACCCATGCAAGTGTTGGTCCAGGAAGGTGTTATTGATAATGGAGCTTCTTATGACTTCAACAGATGGTACTGTTCTTTGTTAGCAAAGAAGAAGATATATGATGAGATAAAAGAAGAGTGTCTTGTTATGCAAAACTCTCTTGGAAAGATACAACTTAGGATCCTCACATCGCTTGAAGGATTGGCAGGGTAGGAGACCCATGATACAGGTGGTTTGGATTTGGAAGGTTTAAAAGAAAATGTGACAAATACTTATTGCAAAGAAATGGAGATTATTAAGGAAAACCAGCTGGATGATATGTCATCCCTCTTGACCTTTATGGACAACTTTCAGAGGAAAGAAGATAAATGGGAGAACACTTTTACTTAGTGCATTGAAGCCTTCGACATAATTGGAGTGCAGCTGGATACTATGCCAAACATATCAATGGAGGAACTCAATCTGGTGATGACAAAGTTTCTTGCATTTGCAGCCAAAGAGCAAGCCAAGGGGAATTGCATTTTTGATTCTTGCTTACTTGATTAGCTTGCAGGGTGTCAGCATTTTCCATACTCCAAGTGGCTCATCTTACTTGTGCCATGTGTCCAGGAAGTTAGTTATGCTTTTTAGGGTTAGGGTTTCTGAAAATAATCTTGGTCGTTGATCTCACATCAATCTGGGTCGTTGCTTTGTAATTGGGGTGCCTATATAAACCCCACTCATTTCATTTGTTTGAAGAGACTTGTGAAATTGTTGCTAAGAGCGTTATTCAAATAATGATTAAACTCCTTGATGAGTATTTGTTAATTTGAAAGCTTGCATGGTTTCATATTTCTTCAATAAAATAAATTTGTTTCCAGCAATTTTAAATGAATGAAAGATTGATAGTGTTGATAATGGTGAAATTAGTTAATACCTTTTTCAATTGAATGATTTTCAATTTGATGTGCAAGGTTAGTTTGAACTCTTAAATTACTAAACTCGAATTCTATTACTTATGTTCATTGTTCGAATTGATGATGGTCTTGAGTAATAGGATATCATTCGCAAATCCCTTTGAAGATTGCACCATCTTTGTCTAGTTGTTGTAGTCGTTGTACTTGGCAAAGCAAAGATAGGTTTGAATTTCGCCATCCAACACTTGTCTCTTGAGTTCATAGGAATAGTTTAGAATTAGTCTAATCTCTAAATCCTTATCCTTTTTTTGTTTTATTTTTAAAATTGGTAGCAATAGGATCTCAACACTCGCAGACAATAGCATCCATATCCCAAAGTGTTGAAAAGTTGTTGCAAGAATCTTAAAGGAAGAAGGGTTTGTTGATGTGAGCAGCATCGGGCTTCTACTTCCAGCCCCGATTTCTTATTAAAGAATAAATTAAATATATAGCCTATCGTCTATTTAATTTATTGAGACGTCTATTGGTGAAGAGGTGCTTCACCTTGAGGAGTCACGATTTTTCATGAGGCCGACTTACCTTATCTTGAAAGGACGTGATCTCTCTCCCTCTTGTATATATGCGAGTTGCTCATTCATTCATACATATTCATAATTCATAGTCCATGTGTATTCAAGTGCGAATTTATCAAGTGCAGATTGAAGTCTTGAAGGAGACCGAGTTCATCACTAAGAGAGATTGATATTAACATCAGCAAGGAGTTATATATTATCCTGTGATTGCATCAAGTTTTGGTGATGTTGTTTGGCCTCATAATCGGCCTCATTGTAAAGATCATTGTTGATTCATATTCAATATATAAGTGATATATTGTTGCTGGGTTTTTCTCCCTCAAGTGGAGGGTTTTCCTAGGGTATATGTTGTGTCTATTTGTTTGAAATTGAATTAAAATCTGCTTATTAATATCTGATCCTAAAACTAACATGGTATCAAAGCGGGTTTAAGCAAGATCGTGATCAGATTTACATAAGCAGTGTTATCTTCCATTCTTGTTATCATCTTCTTGTGTCTATCTTATCGTCGAAAATGGTGAATGGGCTCAAGATTGAAGATAGACTTGAAGGTGCTTCCAACTTCACCTCTTGGAAGTTTAGAGTATTGCTTGCATTGGAAGAAAATGAGATTGCTAAGTTCATGGAGAGCGAAGTTCTTGAACCTTCCGATGAAAATGAGAAGTCACAATGGAAGAAGAATGGCACTAAGGTGAAGAGATTTTGGTTGATTCTGTGAAGGACCACCTTGTGCCGATTATCTCCAAATTGAAGACAGCAAGAGAAATGTTCAAGACCTTGGAGGAAATGTATGAGATCAATAATACAAGCAAAGCTCTTGCATTGAGGCAACAGCTTCATCATGTCAAGATGGCGAAAGGAGATTTTGTCATCTCCTTCTTCATGAAGATCACCAAGTTGAGAGATCAACTTTCTACTATCGGGCACATGGTTGATGATAAGCATTTGGTTATGTTGCCGCTTAATGGTCTTCCTCAATCTTGGGAGCCATTTATCCAAGGAATTAGTGGGATCAAAGCTACCTAAGTTTGATCGCTTGAGGGCAGATTGCATTCAAGAGGAATTGAGATTAGTAGCAAGAGGCAATGGGCAAAGTTCTACCAATGAAGAGATCCATGTACTTGCCACTCAATCTTCGAAGAAGAAAGGAAGAGAAGGGAAGAAAGGCAACTTCAAGAGGAACAAAGAAGATCAGATGGTGCTCCTGCATCTAAGAAGAAGAAGGATCTTTCCCACATACAGTGCTTCAGATGTGACAAGTTTGGTCACTATGCAAAAGATTGTCCAACTAGACCTAAATAGTATGCTTCAGTTGCGGATGTGGGTGAGATCTCTCCTCAGAAGGATTCAAGTGGATTTCTATTCTATTCTGCCTTATCAAGCAATGTTCCAACGGATAGCAACTCTTGGTTGATTGATAGTGGTGCCTCCCGTCACATTACTAGTTTTAGAGAACATCTTTCAGATTTGGTGGAGAGAGATACAAGTGTTCAAGTCATAATTGGAGATGATGCATGTTATTCCGTGAAAGGTGTTGGAACCTCCTCTCTTCACTTAGATTCCAGCATCTCTCTCCAGTTGAGCAATGTGTTATTTGTACCAAGCATCAAGCGATACCTTGTCTCTATTTCAGCTTTGGAGGACAAGGGATATCAAGTTGCATTCTCTAATGGAAAAGTTCTTGCATGGCCGAAGAATTCTAGCATCAAGATTGCCCGAGTGATTGGTGTTCGGCAAGAGAGTCTCTACAGACTTTCCACTTGTCCATTACAAGATTTGTTGCATGATTCATCAAGTTCGTGTGAGCTTTAGCATAGAAGACTTGCTCACCTTCACTTTAGAGCACTTCCAACCATGGAGAAGATGGTCATAAGCCTTCCTAAACTCAGCCAAGAGCATGAAGGCACTTGCAAAGGTTGCGCTTTGGGTAAGAATACTAAAGGTCCATTTCATAGTAGTGAGAAATGCATTCTAGATCTTGTTCATTCTGATTTGTGTGGTCCAATGTCTGTTGCTTCTTTGAGTGGTTTCTTGTATTATGTAATTTTCATTGATGACTACTCTAGAAAGACTTGGATGTATTTCTTAAAGACTAAATAATCTAAGGAAGTACTTGAGAGATTCAAGGAATTTAAAACTCAAGTAGAGAACTTGTCCGGGAAGAGGATCAAAGTTCTGATATCTGACAACGGAGGAGAACACATCTCTAGAAGCTTTCATAACTTTTATGTTGAGGCAGGAATTAAGAGGGAGTTTTGTGTCCCCTACCATCCACAACAAAACAATGCAGCAGAAAGGAAGAACAGATCCATTGTAGAAGCAGCTAAAGCCATGATCCATGATCAAGATCTGCAAACCTTCCTTTGGGCCGAGGCATCTAGGACAGCTCTCATCGTATTTTGGAGAACATGATTCTTGAAGAAGCTTTCACAGGTGTGAAGCCTGAAGTCAACCATTTGAGAATCTTTGGTTGTCCTGTGTATGTTCATGTGCCTAAAGATAAAAGGACTAAGTTGGAACCATCTGGCAAGAAGGGAATATTTGTGGGCTACATTGAGTCTTCAAAAGCCTACAAGATTTACATTCCAAGTCAGAAACTGATTGAGATCAGCAGGGATGTTACATTTGAAGATGATGTTGCATTCAAGAGATCTAAAGGCTCTCTCATGGAGATAGACAATGAAGACCATGAGACTCCTCAGGACATGGAAGTTGACCATACTCCTGAGATTCAGAGGGAGTCTCCTGAACCAGAAGAAGATAGTGATCCAATTGAGCCTTTGGAACCTACTGATGGGCCCAGAGATATTGTTATTGGTCAAAAGAGACCTCTACGGGCTAGGCAAACAATGCAAGAGGCAGAAAAGTTTGCATCCCCTAGACGAACATTCAGAGAAAGCAAAAGACCTTAGAAGTTTTCAAGCTATGTTGCATTGATGAGTCAAATGATTGAATCTGAGCCTTCCAGTGTTGAGGAAGCTTCAAGTCAGCAAGTATGGAGAGATGCTATGGCTGAAGAATATCAATCTATCCTCAAGAACGATGTTTGCGATATAGTATCTAGACCAGAAAGGAAATCTGTTGTATCTTCTAAGTGGCTTTTCAAGATCAAGCATGCGGCTAATGAAAGCATTGAGAAGTACAAGGCTAGATTTGTGGCTAGGGGGTTCTCTCAGAAAGAGGGAATAGACTATGAGGAAACATTTGCTCCAATTGCTCATTATAGCTCCATCAGGACTATCATTGCTATTGCAACAGCTAAAGGATGGAAGTTGCATCAAATGGACGTGAAGATAGCATTTCTAAATGGTGTAATTGAAGAAGAGGTATACATTGAGCAACCTGATGGATTTGAGGTTCATGAGAAGGAGTCTCATGTTTGCAGATTGAAGAAGGCTTTGTATGGCCTTAAGCAAGCTCCTCGTGCTTGGTATGAGAGGATTGATCATTACCTATTAAGCTTGGGCTTCTCCAAGAATGATGTTGATTCAAATCAGTAATTCAAAGTAATTAATGGTGAGGCATTGATCTTGGTTCTCTATGTTGATGATCTATTTCTTACAGGAGAAGAACACCTCATTATCAAATGCAAGAAGGAGTTAGCTTCTGAATTTGAGATGAAGGATCTTAAATACATGCATTACTTCCTTGGTCTAGAAGTTTGGCAAAGGCCTAATCAGATCATTCTGAGTCAAGGGAAGTATACAATAGACATCTTGAAGAGATTTGGTATGATGGATTGCAAATCCATGTCTACACCTATGGAAACCAATTTTCAGAAGCTAAAGGAGGCTGCAACTAGTTCAAATCTGGTGGATCCTACTATGTACAGGTAGTTGATTGGATCGTTGATGTATCTAGTCAATACTAGACCAGATATTTGCTATGCAGTGAGTGCACTTAGTCAGTTCATGTGTGAACCAAGGAAAATACACCTAGGTGCAGCAAAGCATATCCTGAGATACTTGCATGGCACAACTGGGTATGGATTGAGATATTCTTCTGGTGTGGACTTGAAGCTGCATGGATATTCTGATTCTGATTGGGCAGGGTGTGTTGCTGATCGGAAGAGCACCTCTGGATGTTGTTTCAGTTTGGGGTCTGCGATGATCTCCTGGTGTAGCAGGAAGCAGTCTTCAGTGGCACTGAGCACCGCAAAGGCCGAGTATATTGCAGCTTGTGTGGCAGCTCGAGAAGCAGTGTGGCTTCGGAAGCTCCTTGCAGGATTGTTTGGACAATCATTGGAGCCAACTATCATTCATTGTGATAATCAAAGCTATATGAAGCTTTCTGTCAATCCAATGTTCATGATAGAACAAAACATGTTGAGATCAAATACCACTATATCAGAGATATGGTACTGAGGAAAGCTATCCAGTTGAAGTACATTAGCACTGATGAGCAGACGGTCGACATTCTCACACTCGAAGCCTCTTCCACAAGAAGTTTGTGTACTTTCGAGACAAGCTTGGAATTGTGGAGAATGAAGCCCTAGCTAAGAGGGAGACTCAGCTTCAATGATCTTCTGTGATTTGCTTTAATGCATTTTTCTTTGTGAGAGAAATTTGAGGTGAAAGCCCTTGTCTAATGCATTTTTCTCTGTGAGAGAAATTTGAGGTGTAAGCCCTTGTTTAATGCATCTTTCT
>VDFB02330002.1:0-27541 GCA_007258455.2 Sequoia sempervirens | reverse complement strand
CCCATTATAATGGTTCCCTAAAATTTATCGAGAAAAACTTTCTTAATGTTCTTTTCACTAATATTCCCGAGCACTCTAACTAGGTCCTCTCTAATATCTATGCTCTGAACAACTTAGTCCTTCGTTGAGAGACTTGGTCCAATCTTTTAAGTAGTAGAGCTTCCTTTAAGAGTTCCCACTAGATATTGTTTGGAGACTTTAACTCCCCTCTACCCTTCTAAAAAGATGGGGCGCCACCGGACCTATCTGATAGCATGATGGACCTTAACAACCTACTAGTCAATGGCAGTTTTATTGACCTTGATCTTAAAGGATGCTAGTTTACTTGGTCTAATAAAAGAATGGGAGCTAATCTTATTCAAGTTAGACTTGACAAATGTCTTGTTTCGACTAATTGGGATGTTGCAAACCATTGTTCCATGTCCTCCCAGTTAATACTTGGTTTTGATCATACCCCTTTGGTCCTAAAGTGATACATTCCCCAATCTAGAGCTTGTTATCCTTTCAAATTTTTATGTGGACTCATCACCCTGACCTTAAAAGGCTCCTTCATCAGTGATGGAGTGTCAATGTTCATGGAACTACTATGTTTCAAATCGCCCTCAAGCTTAATATCATCAAATGAAACGTGAAAGTCTTGAATAAGACTTCTTTTGGCAACATTTCCTCCCAGAAATCTGAAATCAAGGGCCAATTGATGAAAGTTCAAGTGGATATGGAAAGAGATGGAGCTACAGAAGAGCTCTCTCATAAAGAAAATAAATTACTGAGTGATCTCCATAATGTTGTTGAGAGAGAGGAGGTTTATTGGAAACAAAGATCCAGAAATTGATGGATAAAAGGAGACAGAAACACCAAGTTTTTTCACCAATCGGCTATTAAGCATAGAAAAAGGAATGGGATAACCAAACTGATTGGTGTTAATGGTACACACTTCTCTAGGGAAGAAGAAATCCATCAAAAGGTAATCAGATTCTTCAATGACCTCCTTAACCCTCCTCCAAATTACAACCCCCAGCTAGACCTCATCACTGACCAACTCTTGCAAGTTATCCCCAATTCTCTTTCCACTTCTAATTTGGTTGTTATGGAAAGGCGTGCCTTGATGGAAGAAGTTAAAGACATTGTGTTCTCTCTAAACCCCTACAAAGCTCCTAGTCTGGATGGGTTTCCTCTAATTTTTTCCAAAAATATCGGGACATCGTACGAAAGGATGTTCAGGCGGTTAGGAATTTCAGTCCTCTATTGGCCTTCTCAAGGAAATTAACCACTTTTATTGTCCTTATCCCTAAAAGACTTGGAGCAAATGAGATGTCTAAATTCAGACCTATCAGTCTTTGCAACACTTATAAGATCTTCTCTAAATTGTTGGTCAATTGCATTAAACCTTTTTTGGATAATATGATACATAGGAACCAAAAGGTTTTGTACCTGGTAGACAAATCACAAATGCCATCCTTCTGGTTCATGAAACTCTCCATTCAATGGACAAAAGTAATAAGGAAAGCATGGTCCTCAAGTTGGACATCTCTAAAGCTTATGACAAGGTTTCTTGGAGTTTTCTATTCAAGGTCCTCTAAAGGTTCGGATTCAAAGGTAAGATTCTCAAACTATTAGAAACTTATGTTTCTACTCCATTGTTCTCGATTCTCATCAATGGCTCTCCTCATGGTCACTTCGTTATCTCCAGTGGGCTCAGACAAGGGGATCCTCTCTCATATCTATTCATCATTCTTGCAGATGTTTTGGGAAGGAATATAGATGAAAGGATCAAGAGAGGAAGTCTCAAAGGTTTCTCTCCTTCCTCTTCTCTGCGATCGGTCTCCCATCAACAGTTTGTAGGTGACAACATTCTCCTTGGGGAAGCCGCCATTATGGAAGCAAGGTGTTGGGTCAGCATTCTTTCTAATTTTGCCCTTACTTCAAGTCAAAACATTAATTTGGAAAAAAACACTATTTTCTTCTTGCATGTGCCTCCTCTTCTGCAACTCAGGATATCTAGGGTTCTTAAATGTCATACTCATATTCTTCATTCCTCTTACCTAGGAATGTCATTAACTGCTAGTAAAATTGAGAATTCAATTTGGTCCAACCTACTAGAAAGGGTCCAACGAAAGATGGCAACGTGGAAAGGAGTCTCAATAATGCCAACAAACTACCTCTCTTCAAAGTACCTCGGTCTACCTCCTATCCCTATTCATGGTTCCCACAACTTGGATAGACAAACTAGAACAAACTCAAAGAAGGTTTCTTTGGTCTAGCACTAAGCAAAAGCATCATATCTCCCTTGTGAATTGGGATATTATCTGCTCTCACAAGCAAAATGGAGGGCTGGATATCAGAAAAACTATATAGATGAACCTAGTTTTGCTCTCTAAAGTTAGTTGGCATTTAATAAAGCAAAACTCTGAGTGGGCCAGTATCCAAAGAGCCAAGTACTTAAATGGTCGTGAGGGAATCTTTTTCTCCACGATACTTTTCTCCCTAAAGGTTCTAATATTTGGAATATTCTCCTCAGAACTAAGGACATCATAAGACAAGGTGCCTTGTGGCATATTGGAAAAGGGGATTCTACAAAGTTCTAGGAAGATCCTTGGGTTTCTTCTTCTCCTCTATAATTTCACTTAGTCTGTTTGGCTATCCGGATTGATCTGAGTAGGAGATTGGGCAACATGGTGAAAGACGACTAGGATCCCTCCTCCAATCCTCCCTCTTGGAAAATTGACCCTAATTGGTTTGATCCACTACTCTGATTGGCTAACAAAGAGCTCCTTAATATCATCACTAAACAGAGATTCTAAAAAGTTAATTCTCTAGACTCTCTGGTTTGGCCAAAGTCTAAAGATGGTAATTACACAATCAAATCAGGGTACAACCTTTTATCCCCTAAATGGCCTCTATTCAATTGGATGAAGTTATGGAGGTGCAAAGCTATCCCCTAAAGCAAGCTTCTTGTAGTGGATGGCTTACAACAATAAAGTCCTCACCTTAGACAATCTTCACAAAAGAGGAATGCAATTAGTCAACAAGCGTTTCCTTTATGAGGAGGGGGAAAGCATTGATCATCTCCTTTTCAATTGTGTCTTCTCTTGGAGAGTTCGCCAAAAAATCCAATCCAAGTTCCTTCTCAGTTGGGCTTGGCACAAGGGTACTAAGGCATTAAAAAAAGTTGGATTCCCCCTTTCTCTCGTCCTCTCCTTACTGATCTTTGGTGGCAGGCTTATCTTCTCACTGGTTGGGGTCTTTGGAAAGAACACAACAATACGGTCTTCTAAGACAAAAAGAAACTTTGGGAAGTGCTAGAGGAACATATCATTCACAACATCAAGGAAAATTTAAAAGGTGTTTCTATCAACCCTAAAAGGAACCCCTCCCCCTTAGATATAAGAATTGCTAAGTCCTAGGATATTATTGACATCCTCAATAATATGAGCTCTAAAATTCCCTCTACTAGAAAGACTACCTCTTGGTCCCCCCCACCCCCAACCTTGGTTGGGTTAAACTCAACTTGATGGTTTTGCAAAAGGGAACCCGAGTTAGGTAAGAGGGGGTCGCATCCTAAGGGATCATAGGGGAATGTTGATCTTTGCATATGTTGTCAGTTCGAGCACCCAGTCATCAAACTTTGCTAAGGTGGTGGCTACTTTTCATGGCATCCTGCTAACTAAACAAAGAGGACTAACTAAAGTGATTATTGAAGGAGACTCCAAAAATGCTATCATGATGTTGAATGGGGAAGCCACTCCCAACTAGTCTCTCTAAGATCTCATTGAGGCCTCTCACGAGGACATGATGAGCTTCAAGCAGTTCAAATTAATGCACATTTTTCATGAAGGAAATACCTCTACGGCTGTGATGGCAAACTCAGGGTCATTTGTCCAAACTATTAAAGTTTGGAATGATATGAACCTGCTTCGAGAGCATGTGAGAACTACTATCATTAATGAAGCTTACTCTCTTAGCACATCCCATGTCAGATATTGATATGAAAATATTTCAAGTGTGTAAGGATTACACGTACCCCCCATTTGCATGGAGAGCTATGAAATCTTCTCACTTTCAGTTCATTTTAGTGGGTTCTTTTTTCATCTTGCCTTTTTGTTGTGTGCCAGAAGTTTCTAGAATCACCATTTTTCTTGTTTTTAGTTGCTACTCTCTTGCTACTTCGTCATCTGCTATGGGTGATGATTTGATTTAGGAAGAACCTAAAAACTGTGAGTCTCTGAAGAATGACCAAGAAGTCTAGTCTATTCTTAAAAAGGACAAGTTAACCTCCTATATTGAGGTCATGAAAGGCCATGACCCTACCCTTTTGACTAAGTTTGCTAATTCTTGGAAGAATGGCTTAGTTGAAGTTAGGGAACTCTCCTTCTCGATCACTATCGAGATGATCTCAATAGCTACTAGTCTTCCCCTTGAAGGAGAGAACTTCCCCAAAAAGCCTAAGGGAAACTACCAGCAAGACATGGATAATTTCTTGAAAAGAGGTGACAAGATTAACCGTCTATAGAATGGGTTTAACAAAGAGGACCTTCCTAGGGTCTAGAAGAAAATTGCAAAGGTTCTTATGAGGTATGTTACCCTGGAAGGCCAATACAAAAGATTTCACTCTCAATTGTTTCCTATGCTTCATCATTTTAAGCATAATGTGAAAATTAACTTTTCTTTCTAGATGCATTCTTTGCTAGAGTAATCTGTTAAAGTTGTGCTAAACAAAGGCAAGTTCTTGCCACTCCATTAGGGCTTAATCTATAGGCTCAACTGGTACAATTTGGCCCTCACCCTGGTTATGTCCTCGCTCCCTCATATTACTAACCCCTTTGTTGTCCAAAAGGGCATGAATTCAGACAACTCTGCTAAAAATCTTGGAACCCCTTCCTTGGTTGCTAAAATCACCCCCCTTGTTCCTCTAAAGGCAAAGCCATTGTTGCTAATTCGTCAACTTCTTTTGGAAGGAAAAAGGTTTCTTTTGTGGACTCCCCTTAGATTTTGATTTTTGATGATAATTTTGGGTCTTCTTGGTCCCCATCCCCTAATGTCACCACCAATGACTCCCTTGCCAACTCTCCTCCATACCACAACACCTCTACTAACCGCCCTCCCTCTCCTTGGAACGAGGAGATGCATACTCAAGCCACAACTGATGATCCCTAGGCCTCTCAAAACCCTTGAAAGGATTATGTTTCTTTGTGCGACAAAGTTAATGATTTGTGTAAAGCTACAAATATCCGAAATGACATTCTCAAATGGCAGCTTGCAAAATTGCTTACGGCCAAGAACAAGATCCAAAGTTTGGCGTCTATTGTTCTAAAGAAGGCTAGGAATTGATGTGTTTACTGTTGTATATCAAACTAAGATCAACGTTGGTATAGTTTTGGAAAATTCTGAAAGGAGGCTTATTCACCAACCCAACACTTCAAATGAGCCTAGACTGAAAATCATTCACCGCCCAACTTGAAAACTCACTCCAACAAAGAGATTTTCAAGCCTGGAAGTGACTTTAAAACAACACCAAGTCTGTAATACTTTTGAACCAGCAAATACATGAACAGCACTTAGTTATACTGAGAGGGGAGGGTGAATCAGTATAACAACAATCTTCTACTTTTCAAATCTTAAACAACCACAACAGTAATACTTCACAATCTAATCATCCACAGCAATAACACACATGCAAGATCTAGCAATAAGGAACACAAGACGAACACACAATTTACGTGGAAACCCTTGAGGGAGAAAACCGTGACAAAACATTGCTTATATAGATCTTCTTGTAGACACCAACCTACTTCATTTACAAAGCTTCTTTCATAGGCACCAACCCACAGGAGACACCAATCTCTTCTAATGAGAGGCACCCACCTCCCGATCTCCTTGGTTGGGAGGCACCAACCTCCAAATGAACAATATGATAATTATTTGAGACTTCTTCTCAGATCTGCTCCAATATGCTGCTCAAAAACTTGCTCACAAATCTGCTTTAAAACTCTTACAAAAATCTGCCATAAATTTACTCATAGATCTGCTCTAAAAATCTTTAGAAAAATCTACCATAAATTTGCTCATAGATCTGCTCAAGTATCTCTCATTCATCTGCTCAAGAAGTCATCAAAATCTGCTAATACACTTTTTAATCTACTCTTCATATGAATGATATTTAATAGAATGCTTGCCTTCTAAACCACTTTGCAACCACACCTTATATCTTGACGAAGAGGAGTGACTACAAGAAAGAATGTGTCACTTACCAACTGATTCAATTTTTTTTTTTAATGCACCTCTTCACACAACCTTGGGTGCTCCTATAGGGGTCGGCGCCTATATTTAATTAAATATTTTTTATTTTCAAAAATAAATTCTCAAAATGGGGCACCAAAAAGAGGGGGGTCAGCCCTAGCAAGCAATAATTTTATTTTATTTTTTATTCTTCAAAGCCAAAGACTAGGAGGTTGGCCCAAAATATTATTTAATTAGTTTCCTTCATGCAAGGCTGCCAATCAGCATCAACCAACTCCCTCCTCAACTATCTTAATGACACCATTTAACCTTTGACTTCCTTTGACATAAATGACAACAAATTCTAACAATACAGTCAACCCAGCAAACTGTACAGCCCCTTATGTGGCTTCCAAACTTCAAAGTGCAACCCCAGAGTGATAGGAAATGTTTTTAGGGGTCAAGTGCCTCAAATGAGCAATAAATGAGCCTACGAAATGCAGCACTTGGGTTCCTTTATTCCCACACCTAGCTCCAGGCCCAGCTGGTATGAAATGCAGGTCCAATAAAACCTTCTTAATAGAGTTGCCATGTCAAATAAAGCACACCATACATTAGATTTCAATCAATTTTCAAAATTATAAACGAGTTCACTAGCAAATAGGGTTGGTATGGCCCACTCCAAGAATGTTGTATGGCCAGGAAAAGACCTTGTCTGGAATCACTTCAACACACACCAAAAATATCTAAAATAAAATGCTAAACATCCCCAAAAATATGCAACTTAGAATATCAAAAACCTTCATGGTTAAAACCCACAAAAACTAGAAAGTTCAATCTGCACAACGGTGATTCCTAAAATGAAACCACTCTAATCTAGCTAGGGATTATCTCTCAAACCCAAAACTAAAAATCCAATGAAGGTTTTCATCCTCACGAGACCATGAAAGAACTCGCAGGTTCAATCTGGCAACATAATAGTATAGGATTTCTTCTGCTTATGAACAAATGAAACCTCCAACCTCCTTTTATAGCTTTGGAGGGAAAAAAGCCAATTTGATAATATAAAATAATTCATTTCCCACCAAAAAGTCTTTTAGAATTATTAAAATGACTTTCATGTGCAAGTCCCCCTTCACTTTTCCCTAGGCATCCACTTTTGAGAGGAAATAAATCAATGTTATAAAATATAACACTTAAGTAAATAATTAAACATTAAACATCAAAAACTTAAGTGTATATTTTAAATATGCCATCTGAGTTGTTGAAAGCACTGCCAAGGCAACGAAAACCAAATCTGATCTTGCCAAAGAGTAATTGAAGCAATGGGACGATGACAGGTGCCAACTCAAAGACCTGCCAAAAAAAGATGTGCTCTCCAAAAAGTTTAGAGAACACCTCAGGAGGCCAAAAATGCTTCTAAAAGCGTCACTGCAATCCATAACGCCAACTGAGCTCAATGCCATAAATAGATGCCAAGAAAACCCAAACCTGTGATCTCCAATATCTCTGGAGTCTCCTTACCAATACCTATTAGCCTACAGGAACTCAAGAAATAGGCTGACAGTCACTAAACTGACTAGGCCAAAGAAGGGTGCATTACAGATTTCTCACCATTTGACATTTTGATACAAAAAGGAGTAGCCTTCCTTTCAAGAAAAAATCAACAAGAAATGTTCTGCAAAGTTAAAGCTAATAAACAAATGCTTCAATACTTGCATGTCTAGATTGAAGCAAGGCATTTCACTTCCACATAACACATCCAATTTTGTGATAGATGATTGTTGGCATGATAAGGTGAACATTGAGCTTCATCACGTTGTCCACTTTGCAAGCAAATTATTTTCTAAGGCGGAGACATACAAGCAGTTGGGAAGGCATATGTTATCAAAAAGTTTTGCCTTTGTATGGTAGCAAAGCCTTTCATCTTCTATGCCGAACATCAAGATTTGATGTACGAGCTAATGATCTAGGGACACAAGTAGATGGTACCTACTCCAAAATTTCATAGGAAAGATCATTGTAAGGCTAAGTAAGCACCATTTGATGGTCAGGCAGTTGTCAAGGGAAAAGTCATTTGAGCAACATGACTAGGTATCAAATGCCTTTCCATACGTGACTCCAATTGTTCCCTATGGTTGTGCTCCCATCAAGTTAGGAGAGCACCAAAAAATCCTATTGAAGAATAGCTTTTTGGAAGACATGAGAAAAATGGAGTGAGGAGATAAAGTGAAGTAAAGGGCAAACCAACTCATGAAAGTGTTGGTTTCATAAATAGGGACACATAATGTGTTATGGCCACGTGCATTAAGAAGATCCAAGGGATATTCCAAGATGCACAAGACCCCCCAATAGGGACATATAATGTGTTATGGCCACATGCATTAAGAAGATCCAAGGGATATTCCAAGATGCACAAGACCCCCCCAAGGGGGGTGTGGGGCCAGATTCAACTGCAAGAAAAAAAATTCTCCTATGTTTTTGGTAGCCCACCCTATATTTTGAGAGGCAAAAGAATAGGTTGCGGCCCATAACACTTGTAACATCAATGGCAAGGTTCAGAAGACCAACTATGAGATTAATTTTTCAGGATCAGATGGGACTGCAACAAAAGCACATTTATAGGATCTTTGGTAGCCAACATCTTTATCGAGATGCAAAAGAATAGGTTGTAACTTGTAACATGTGATATCTGTCCACCTAACAGCTCAGAGTCAAGTTGAATCATCTGATTTAACAGTAGGACTAGATCCTGCTTCAGGATAGCAGAGCATGGTACAACTGTTGAAATGGAACACAATCAATGGCAAGTTCAGGAGGTAAGATACAAGCTGAATGTCATGGAGAACTGTCTCTGCTGATTTTTTCATCTGTGCAATAATCTTCAGAAAAAAAAATGCCTTGGCTAAAATTCCAGGAAATGACCTAAGGCATCAAGAATAGAATGGCTCTTCAGGTCTCTAGCAATGCTCATGGAAGGGTTGGGCATGTTCTCAGTGATTTGGTAGCCCTGAAGAAGAGCCTGCATGCTTTTGGAAGACATCTGCTCCAGCTGCTTGGAAGATGCCACACTGATCTGACTTCTGCTGCTTGTAAGTTTGATCACTGGTTTTGTGGTATTACTGTTCCAGTCTTTTCGTCTATAGTTGTATAGTGTTGTGATTTTTTTTATGAAGTGACTTTTAGGTATGTATAGTCAAATATACAAGCCATTTCAGTACTAACATCATAGATCAGAATAGTATGCTAATCAATGGGTATAGTTATGATGCATTTGATGGCTAATATCAGACCAATTCTCTCTATTTATATATAGGACCCATAAATAATCACTCTGGTTCTTTGAACCCATTTTTGTAAGCCTCTTTTCTTATATTACATATCACTTAATATCAAGAGAGAAATATATATCTTCTGGACAATATCTCCAATACTTATGCCCTGATTTTACACAAATTTCTAATACCTACTGAGTACAAGACGGACAAGGTGCACAAACACTCAGTACAATGTTTGTAAGAATTATTAGGGAGAACACGTAGTTAATCAATCATTGGAAAGATTCATTTCCATCACATAATTTGCACAACAATAGTTTTTGAAAAATGAATTAAATAGAGTTTTAATTGCCAAGAAAACACTTCTAAGTTTCGCACCATCTTGCTTAAGCTAATCTATCATGTACTGTAAGAGATATAAAAATGTAAAAATGTTACCAAAATCAAATACATTGACAACAGGATCACTCACCCTTGGTTGGGGATGAGATGGTCCGCCTCGTAGGATTCTTTGAATATCTATAGAATAGTTAAAGAAAACAGCCCCAAAGAGATTCCTCTGCACGAATGCAACTTCTCCATCTGAAACAATACACTTAAATAGCACTGCACAAATGACTGTTATAAATGGCACAAAGTGGATACCAGAGAGCAAACTAGAAAAATAGACAGAAAGGGATACAACACAAAGCCATCGATAGGGATCCTGACAATAGAGAGTGACCATTCATTGCAGCATTATTGTCTTTACACAAGGCCTGGTCCCTTGTCATAAAATCCTCCAGTTGTTGCACTATTATTGTTGAAGGAATCACATTTTCCTGTGGTCCTTTAATTCCTTTGTTCTTCTTGTAGTCAGAGTTAAACGAGTCATAAATAAGTTCACATGAATTCATACCAGTGCAAATCACCACCAATTGATTCATTTGATGGAGCAAAAGAATGGAATTAAAAAATGCAAGTACCTGAGATATCACAACCAATTCATGATCAGGATATCTTAAGTCCTACGTTGTTATCGCAATTTTTTTGTGCTTGAAAACAGATCATCCTAAGTAATACACAACAATTACAGATTCCAACTTTTAGCAATTGGGTAGAACTAGAAAATATGATAACGGATATCCTTGATCAAAAACTTGTGGCAATGAACCTTAACAACTAACCAATCAAAATGATTGGGTATAATAGAAATGGTGGGGATTCGTAAACTCCTTGTTGCAAGAAGGTGGCACATAACCATTATGGGCATGTTACAATGTTGAGGTTGTCGTGCAATGATTATGGGTACATTTAAGTGCAACCCAGGTACTGCTGTCGACATGTGGCGAGGTTGAAATTGTCATGTAATTGTTCCGCGTACATTTGAGTGCAACCCTTGTTTGCAATTTTTAAGAATGGCAACATGACCAATGTTTGCAGATTTTGAGAATGAGAGCATGACCAATGTTTGAAAATCTTAAGTATGCAATCCAACAATCCCACATGTGTTAAAGGTGATTTGTAACCATGCCTAGAAAACAAAACAATTATAACCCCAACTATAACTTCTGTCCTGTTTACAAGTAGCAAAATGCAGGGAATCAAAATGACTCGTTCCAAAGAAAATATGATATTAGTTTTTCGATATATTAAAAAGAATGAATTCAGACCTTGGCAATATACCTCGGGTTTCTTCAAGTCTAATAATACAATGTTCAAAAGCTACTTTACTTTGTGTACTAAACCCAAGTATGCAACTCTCGATATTGATTATTTTAAAACGGCAGAGATAAACAACAAAATATGTAAAAGTGAATTAAACACAGATGCATTCGAATAGATGTTTTTAAAATAACCACGCACTAAACCAGAGGCTGAGAAGCAATCGGTTTCCAAACCCGTTTATACCAGAGGCTGGCCTAAGTTGGATTCTCAAGTCCAACCGTTGGAACTCATGAAATGGGCCCATTTCATAGACTTGGTATAATAGTACATCACAGATATCCCCTGAAGTTTAAAAAGACAAAGAAAAACAACAAAATGAAGTATAGTCTAGTCCATTCAAAAGGGTAATAAATGACTTACATGCTGCAGAAATAGGGTAAAGGTGAGGGGTGGTGATTGGCCAGCCCAAAAGAAGGGATTGGTATCCATCAGCACCATCACCAGACTCACATCATCTGCATTTGTTAATAACAAACTCCGCCTTGAGTAATTGTTTACAATCTTTTCTAACCAAAAAAAAAAAAAGAGAAAAATGATTTGGAAAGTTGTAGGAGTAATACCTCGAGGTGGGTTTGATCCCACAGAGGCCATGGTGGTGCCGTTAATATTACGGTGGACCTGAAAACCTTCGATACCCAAGTCAGAATGGTAATTTCAAGAGACTGGTTCAACTGTTTTCGTATCAGTTATGCTTTCTTTATTTTCGTTTGATTAGGTATTTTAAGCCTCTTCTCAGCCTGACACATCCGACCATATAAACATTCTCCTGCAAATGTAGCTCACTTCAGAATTCTGAACAGGTCTGCTGTCCTGATTCAAACTGCCCCGAATTCTGCTTTATAAATATTGTGTTCGCGGCATTCTTGTTAGCAATTTTTTCTCAAAGATTTATTTGAATTTTTTTTAGTTCAAGTGGCTTTTCTGTCTTGTTAGGGTATAGGGGGGCCCAGTAGTTGAGCATGTTTCAATAGTTGAGAATGTTTTTGTTAATATAATGCCCAATAGTTGTTTATATAATGTCAATAGTTGTTTATATAATGCCAATAGTTGTGACTTTACTACCCATAATTAAACAAAATGTATTCTTTTGATCTAAAAAGCAACCAATCATGTGATGCCACATCAGCGCTCAACTACTGGTGATGTGAATGCACAAGTATTGGTAAGGGGTTTAGACGGTGCCTTTTTGGACACCTTGACAAAAAGCATGCTGATGTGGCATCATATTTGATGATGTGGCCCCGAAACTTTTGTTATAAGCAGGGGACTTGCCAAGTAAGCTGCTGTAAAAAAATTGGAGTGATTTGAAATTTCCAAGTAGGATTTTGAGGAACGCGAAGTTAGGTGCACAACTACTGGGTCCTCTCCCTATAGCAAGCAGGATTACTCAATATTGCCATGGACCAAGGCTGCCAAGTAACATGTCATTGTTACAGTAACGAAGAAGTGGCCGCTCAGATAGTGAAACTCCATAATTTTATATGCAATCTAACTAGTTAATAACTTTTTTCCAAAAAGTCCATATAGGGGAGAGGACCCAGTAGTTGAGCATGTTTCAATAGTTGAGAATGTTTTTGTTAATATAATGCCCAATAGTTGTTTATATAATGTCAATAGTTGTTTATATAATGCCAATAGTTGTGACTTTACTACCCATAATTAAACAAAATGTATTCTTTTGATCTAAAAAGCAACCAATCATGTGATGCCACATCAGCGCTCAACTACTGGTGATGTGAATGCACAAGTATTGGTAAGGGGTCTAGACGGTGCCTTTTTGGACACCTTGACAAAAAGCATGCTGATGTGGCATCATATTTGATGATGTGGCCCCGAAACTTTTGTTATAAGCAGGGGACTTGCCAAGTAAGCTGCTGTAAAAAAATTGGAGTGATTTGAAATTTCCAAGTAGGATTTTGAGGAACGCGAAGTTAGGTGCACAACTACTGGGTCCTCTCCCTATATTAAAACGTTGATTATTACAGTGCAAAAAAACCCGGGCTCACCGTCCTTGCGCATTCTAGAGGTGTCGAGAATATTGCAAATTTTGAACAGGAGAAGTACGTTAAGTGATGAGGGGTGTTGAGAACAAGTTTCGAAATGAAAAACATGAAGGAAATCGTTTATGCAGGTTTAAAAGTGTAAGAAAAAAAATAGGGCAAAAGTAAATTAAAAAGAAAAGCACTCTCATCAAGGATTAAATTTGATGGTCGACTTTGCCTGTCAACAAATTTTTTAATGACAGTTATCTATTGATAAGTAGGAGGTATTTTTCCACAGCGTGTCAAATTATGATATTGCTATCAGGATTCAACCGTGTAGTTTCGAGTCAAACTCATTGACCCATGTTTCATGAGTAGTGGTTCAACAAGAACCCATCATGATATCAGGTCCACTTAGCATTCATTGCATCTAGGTGATGCCCACAGGAAGCAATCGTCCGGGAGGTCACCCATCCTGCTTCACCTATGTGGGTATCACCACGAGTGCTAAGTGGACATTTGATATCATGAGAGATGGTTCTGTTGAACCACTACTCATGAAACATGGGTCAATGAGTTTGACTCGAAACTACACGGTTGAATCCTGATAGCAATATCATAATGACAGTTATCTATTCAAGGGTGCCCTTAAAACATTATGATATACCTTAGTGTATGTAAAATTATATATAAATCAAACATATATATCATTATAATTCTATATAAATTTTGACAGTCTATCCAAAATATCTCCTTTTATCTGATACAATCTTCTTAAAATTTTGATTGTATTCTATGGCAAAAATCTCTAAATACGGTCATACGGCCATCAAATTTAAGCCATGACTCTCATCTTAAAAGAAAAGTGTTTTTTATAGTATATTTGATCATTGATAGGGATGGCTTTAAACTAAAGAGTCGTTGAGATTTTGTAGTATCTAAGTGGTAATCATAGATTCCTTGAGATTCTTTTGCAAGCATCAAAAGGCAAAACCCCATTTCCATTCATCATGGTGAGCAAGTATTTCTCAAGTCTTTGGTGACTTTGTTGGAGTAATCTTATTATTTGTAAGCATAAAACAACTACCTTTGCATACGCCATGAGGTGACAATAAATACATAAAATCCAATGTCTTATAGTAGATTTTCTAACAAATTTTCTGGGGTGTTGATGTGGATTGTTGATGGTTATAATTGTAAAATGATGAGTTCCAAGTTCTTATTGTATGTTTTTATTGTGGATTTGTATTCTAAAAGATTCGTAATAATTTTCAATTATCCTTTTTTACAAAAAAGTTGTGAGGCTTTGTGAAAGTTTGTGAGAGTTTGTGATAGTGTGTATCAATAATTTTTTCATAATTAAAACACAAAATAACAATTTATTTGCATGTCCTATGATTTTAAAAAGAATCCAAGTTGCAAATTTGCTTTAAGTATGGTGAGGCCTTGACATAAAAATTGATGAAAGAGGATTTTCAACAATTGAAAACAATAGTCGTTTCATGCCTATGGTTTCACCATGTAATATCATTTTCCAATGGTCAATTCTCATCTGAAGTTAGTGTATGAATATCCAAAGATCAATGAAACTGAGATAGGGCATGTCAATATGCAAAGAGTTGAAGTTAGATGAATACCTTGAGAGAGAAAAAAAATTGCAAAAAGACTTTGAGACAACAATCTCATTGACCTGGCTTCTTCCAATTTTTAGGTAATGTCAAGAATTCATCATTGCTTGCATCAAACATTATGACTCTAAGAAGAGGGAAATATGGCTAATAAGTGGTCAAGTCCTTTGCAAACTTGACACCCATTGAAAGTATTTTTAAATTGCTATTGTATGAAAAAACTGAAGAATTTGACTTGGAGAAATGTAAGAAAGTATGGAATACAAAAATCTTTAAATGTTAAAAACATGCCAATAAACATCGCTTGAAAAAAGCAAGAAATGTCTCTTGAATTGTTTTGGGAGAAATGAGTTCAAGGAAGAGCTTGTAATCATGATCACTTTGCTTAATTGAGTGAAAAGGTAAGATGAAGCAAGAATGTTCAAGCCATGGGTGTTTTATATCACAAGAGCAATATATAAAGAATAAAATTATTTGAATTGGACCATTTAATCAACAATTACATCTATAAGAAGTTAATAAAGTTTGAGCAAATGAAAAAGTTTCAAATGTCATCATATTTGGTATATGCTTTCATAAGACAATATTTATTTGAATTGTTAAGAGAAAGGTTATTCAGTAGCACTCATATCTACAGACATTTCTCGTGTTGGAGCTTTGTAATGCCCTCCCATTTGTAACTTGTAATTGTGGGATCGATGGTTCAGCTTCATTGTTTCCTCATGATTTTTGTGGTGATTATTTTATGGCTCTAAATGGTGTATATGAACCACCGTATGTTCGAGATGAGGTTTCTCAACATGTTGGTTATTGGTATTTTATATATTTATATGTTTGGTTTATCAATATGTTTCAATTCTATGATGTGCATTGTATATGTTGTGATTAAATGTGAACGTGGTTATTCAGGTTCGAAGAATGATTTATATGAAAAATGTTATTTTATGCTTTATGTTATTGAACCCAGTTGAGTGATTATGTCATGCTTTGACTATATATATATACACGCACACACACACATTGATCATGTACCCTTGATGTGTATTGAATGGTTACAAGGACAAGTTTGTTTCTCCACCTAGCTAATCAAGTCTATGTTATTTACCAATGGTGGTTAATTTGGAGATGTCACATTGGGTCTTCCTATCTATTCCTCGATCATACTTGAATTGAGTATGATATGTCTCATTGTTAGAAACCTGACTTGTTGGGAGAGATTGTTGGAAGTTTGTCATTGAAGATTGTGTGTTGGCAACACAATTTGAATGGAGAGATTGATGAGCATATGATGTTATATGGTGTTGTCATTGATGGATACCTATTATTGATGGCAATCCATAAGATGCAGAAGTGTAGGTCTGATAAAGATCAGATGATTGGATATTTGACTAAGTCTGGAATGCATTTCTAGTGTTCAAAGAACTAGTCTTTTGGTTCGCATTGCTCCACCATGAAGAATTTGGTTATGTGTTTTTGAGGTAATGTTGGTACATTTTGGAAGACTCTAAATCCAAAGTTCCATGATTTGATGTCTTTCACAGTCAAAGATAATAGTGATAGAGTATCAATTTGGAAATGTCACTATAACTGTGATAGAGTGTATGATTGGAATGCTCTACATTCCATCACAGATGAAAATTTTGGTATGCTATTTTGAAAAAGTTTTTGAGGATTTCTATAGTATGTTTTCTCCAAGTGGCAAGTGTTTTGTTTGACCACATGTCAAGTTGTGAGTGAACAGATGGTTCATTTTATTATTACTTCACCTATGGTGTCGACCTAAGTATTTTGGTTTGTGTAGAGATGAGTAAAGTATGGAGCAAAATTATGGGAATGATTATAGGCCATGCCAACCTATCCTAATGTATTATATGCTTCAGTTTCCTTTGCAAGGTGTGTATCATTGAGTTTTGAGCCGACAGGATGATGTGTTGCATGGTACATGTTTTGGGCTGACCTAATTGATGTTTTGGTTGGTCACAATATATGTACAAGGTTAATTCCTTATGTGGCATAGATGAGATGTAAGATAACTAAGCATTTGTGTGAGATTCAAAGCAAAGAAGTGTGAATTGGGTTTGAGGTGAAGAATGAAGTGTGTTAAGTTAGTATTTTGAGCTTTAGTGGAACCGTATCTTTAGCATAAGTCAAATGCATTGTTAGCAATTCATATTTGACAGTGAGCCACCCTTTCTTCTATCTATTTCTATTATGGGTAGTGAGCCACCGGTAGTGAGCCTTTCTTCTTTTGGATAGTGAGTCCACCAATTGTATCAAACTTTGTAACAGGTTACAATATCTATATTGTGAGCTAATCCTCACCGTATTTTTTCCCTTTTTGGGTTTTCCACGTAAATTTAGTGTTCTTCTGTTCTTTGATGTCATGAATGATTTTTATGTTCCTTTCCATTACTGCAAGTTTAATGTGATACATTGAATGAATGTTTAAGTTGTTAAGAATACTAATCACTCCCCCCCTTAGTATTTTGGGTTTTCAACAATTGGCATTAGAGCTTGGTTCCTTCAATTGGCTTGATTATTGAGGTAGATCTTGGAGTTGAACACGTGGCTACAAGGAAGTATCCTATTCCTCCATAAGAGATTATCCTTGAAGGATTCGCTAAATATGATTGCATGGTTGACATGGAAGGAGAACTCAAATTAGCTCTTGATTATTTGGATAAAGAAGAAGCTAAGAATGGAGATCTAAAAAAAGGATCTTAGTGATACAAATGAGTGTATTAAGAAACTAAGAGAGAAACTCAAGAAAGCTACATAAAGAGTCAAAGAAACAAATGAGAAGCTTAAGCAATCTAATGAGATTGTCACCAATCTTAAAGAAGGTAAAAGAGTTGAAGACTGTGTGAATGCCAAACTGAAAGACAAATCTAAAGAATGTTCAAAGCTTGAACAAGAGGTTATAACTCTAAGATTCAGATTTGGAGAAAGCAAAGATTCAAGAAGAGTTCCACAATGCTTGATGAGATGATTTCAAATCAAAAGGCTTCTAAAGACAATGAAGGATTAGGGTTTGAGAAAGGTGAAAGTTCAAAGGTGAATCAGACCCCAAATAATGCTAAAAGTAAGAATTCCAAGAAGGGCAATGTCAGACAGATCCAGAACCAGAGGAAAAACATGAAGACCACCTATTAGACAACCTACTACACAAAGGTATTCATATTTTAATGGTTATTGTTATTCTTGCAATAAGTTTGGATGTAAGGCTATAGAATGTAGAAGTAGAATGATTTAGATTGTTCAATCATTTCTCGGTCAATGTTATACATGCAATAGATTTGGTCGTAGAGCTAGTGAATGCAAAAATCATATGATAATTAGTTATAATAATGGTATGGTGTTTCAATCTTTCAATGTCTATTGCTATGCATGAAATGGATTTGGGAATAATTCTAATTAGTGTGGATCCAAAATGGGTGGAAGTAAGCTTGTTCAAAAAGGTGTCATGTGTCATAAATGCAACAAATAAGAACATATAGCAAAGTTTTGCAGAAGAAAGAATGTGAAACCCCATGTTTCACAAAAGAAGGCTAATCCAACAAAGAATGTGGATCCAGTTGAGATGAAGAAGGAAATGAACAAGATCTGGAAAAAGAAAGAAGAGAGCAAGGTAAAGAATGAGTCTGTGCCAACCCCTGGTGCAAATGTTTCCTCTGAAAACTAGATGAAGAGCTTTGGCTTAGAGGGAGTTTTAACAGGATATTTTTAAGCCCCTATAAAATTTATGGTGTTGATGCCTTCAACACATAGGTACATATGTAGTTTGAGATGCTTGAATTGTATGAGAAAACACTAGTGAAAAATCTCTTAATGTGGAGATTTGTAGAGTGATGGAAGATGACTATGACTACATAGTTAGGGTTTACCAGCTTTTTGACCTAACATTAATCACTATAATCAATGCACTTTAGGTTTTCAAAAAAGTATTTATATGTAATTTCACATATATTAAGTCATTACAATCGAGCATTTGAAGAAGTG
This sequence comes from Sequoia sempervirens, assembly GCA_007258455.2. Classification (NCBI taxonomy): domain Eukaryota; kingdom Viridiplantae; phylum Streptophyta; class Pinopsida; order Cupressales; family Cupressaceae; genus Sequoia; species Sequoia sempervirens. Next base: position 8,731 of record VDFB02330002.1, on the reverse strand, counting down.
AATACCAGGTAGAGGCAAAGTGAAGTGTTTCCAAATTGTTGTATGAAACCCTACTGATAGAAAAATTCAAAGGTATTTATCATTTTCTATTAAACCCTAGTTTTAGAAGTGGTTCATAATGTATACTCCTCAAGTGATTGATGTCTTAGAACAACCAAGACCTAAACTCAAGAAACACCCCTTTAAATCCTTGGAAATGAATCTGGATGGTGTATTTTCAAAGGTTTTGTATGGTGTAATGCATACTGAGGATGTGGGAATCTACATTCATGTGAAAAATGAAGAGTATGATCATGCAAAGTTGGGAGAACTTTGGGTTAATGAGCTCACTAGAGACGATTTTGAGTTGAAGCCATAATTTAAAAGTTTGACAAAGAAGAAGTTGGATGTATGGAGCAATTTTCCAAACTTTTGTTATGAGAATGCATGGGTTAAGTACGCATTGAGAAGAATCCATGACAAGTTTATGTGGCTGGATATGCCACATATAATCAACAAACAAGCTATCAAAGCAACTATAGGCTTATGTTCTAAAGGACCCATTCTAATGATGAAGGTTGTGAAAAATGAGATGGTTATGAAGCTCATTGGAGAAAAATTTGACAATTGTGCCCTCACAATGAAGGATATAGATCCATGATGGTTGGTTACAAGATATGCTACACTAACAAAGAGAATTTTGTGTTGGCAACAACTATTCATACTGCTCACTAGATGGTGAAAGAGGGTTTCGACGTAGATCTATGTGAGCTCCTAAGACAACAGATGATGGAGAAACTTCAAAAGACAAAAGATTCTTGATACCATTTTTGATATGGTACCCTTATCATATGTTGTTTTACTTTCTCAAAGAATTTCCTGGTGCAAAGAATGTTGTATGGTTGGATGGTATTCCTATTACAATTTAAATTAGGGGTCACTTAAGAAGGTTTGGAAGCATAGAAACACAAAATAGTATGTTATGGGGTTTCTCCAAGACCTTCTAAGGGAAGATGTAAGAAAGAGAAAATATTCATAAGTTTTGTTGAGAAATACAAGGACATAACCTTTATAGTTACTAGAGATGAATGTATTATGGAAGTAGAACCCCAAATAGTCTGGATTCTGAAAATGGGTTATGAGGTGATAGAAGATATAATCATAGGTCTTGCAGATCTCATGTTGAAAAAACCAAGATACCCTACTATAGATAGGCTTGGAACATATGAGGAGATATCCAATGAAGTGCATCTAAAGCACAAAGAAAAAGAAATAAAGAAAAATGTAGAAATGAAGGAAGAGTTGGAAGAGATTGTTGGTTCTTCCAAGAGGATTGTGGAGAAGATCAAAGCCCCATCTACGAATCCACAGGAGACACAAATCACAAGAAGGTCCATCAAGATCTCTAATCTCTCTCCAGTTGTTCTAAAAGCATCCAGAAAAAATCCTACAGTTGGTGTGAAGAAGAAAGCAACATCTAGTGCACCTGCAGTACAACAGAACCCTCTGTAGAGGAGAAGAAAAGAAAAAGACACAAGAGAGAGATATGTAGGCTATGATGATGATGATGATGATGATGATGATGATGATGATGATGATGGTAATGATGATAATGATGATGATGAAGGACCTAAGTTGGTTTGAAAAATAAAATCAAGCGTCTCTAAAGTAGAGACAAGTGAAAATAAAGCCAAGGTCTATATTGTGGAAATAAAAAGTGAAGTAGAGAAGTAGAAGAAATATTATGTCATTCAAAAGGGAGAAAAGACATTCGGTGAAGGGGAAAGGTATCCTAAGGGAAAAGAAAGGGAAATAAGAAGGAAAAATCCCCTTCCGATAAGGGAGCATAACCCTCTAAAACTAGATGCTTTGTTTAATGACATTACAATTTTTGGTCTGTTGGAAGAAACTGCATAGATGTATCTAGATAAAACAATGAAAATAAGTCCATAATTGGAGAGGCCATTGTAAAATATATGGTTACTTTTAACACCAGTTTGATTGAAATTGAAAATTAGCTTCTAGATGACTTACAAGGTTTTTTAAGTGCAAGAAGGCAAGATGCATTCAATGAAGATGCAAAGATCAAGACTTTTTCCTTGGAGAAGCTTGGTTCTTCTCTCATGGATGAAGATAGGGAAAATTTGGCTCAAGTTTACAATAGGGAATTCAAAACGAAGCAAAGAGTTAGCACCTTGATGAGCAAGGATAAAGAATACATGGAGAGGTTGAAGGATGAAACACTGCAAAAGGTTGCAGATTTGGTGAAGGAGTTGGGTATGTCTCTATATGATGAGATTGAAATGCAATAAGATGTGTCTGATCTAGAAATCAATAAACCTATTGGTTAAACTAAAGATGCATAACATGAACATGTTTTTGCACCCGAGGGTGATTAGGAAGCCATAATAATAGATAATACCCCTTTGGTTATAGATAATATTGTTGAGGAAGAAAATAATAATGATTCTCAGAGAAGGAAGAAGCTTAAGTAAAACAAGAATTGCCTCTCCTAAATGTGCAAAATAATGTGGAGAAAAAGGAAGGAGAAAAACAAGAGATCTTGGAGAAATTTGAGGTGTAGAAAGATGAAAACTTGCCTCATCCAGATGGTGAGAAAGTTTCTAAGGAAAAGAAGAGTGCAAAAGACTGCTTCGACAGTGAAGGGCAAGAGAAGGAAAAGGAGAAAAAGGAAGAGGGAAGCACTCAAATCCAAATGGAAAAATCCTCCAAAGCATCTGGGGATTCCTTGAAGAGCTTACTAGACATGCAACTTTAGTTCCAATTAGTGGTGTCAGCACAGTTGCTACAAATTCCTATGCAACAAGGGTAGGTTGACATGGACAAAATATCTCCCTTGCATAAGCTACAACTTGGTGATGTATTTCATGCCTCCGTGAGAAAGGAGATTTTACACTCACTAGAAGAGTGTTAAGATGATAGATGAGGAAGTGAAAGTACTACAAGATAGCTTCCCCAGTGCACAAGTTGACAACTCCTTATTCGGTGTACAACAACTAAGGCTCCTCCTTGATTCCTTTAAGGAATATTCTATCGGCTTAGAGGAGAAATTGGAAAAGGAAGTGAATAAAAAGATAAATGATAAGAGGTTAGTAGATACCTCTGACGAATGTGCTATTTCACACTGTAAGTTGCAAAGCAACTTAAATGATATTCAAAATTGTGTGGAGGAAGCAAAATTTTTGTTTCAATTTTATTTAAAATGGCCCATTCCTACCAAGAGCATAAAGGACCAGATGGACTCAATTGAGTCTCAAATTTCTCAGGCCCCTGAAGTCTATGATCTGGTCAATGATACAAATGGTGCTACAAGGATTGCAATAGAGAATTTGCATGGTCATTTTTTCTAGCTATAGGAGCAGAGAAAGAAGATAATAATGCAATATTGTTAGCTCATAGACCTAGTAAGTGCAAGGCTTACATCTCTTACTGCAATTTTAGTTGATGTAAAGAAGATGCTACAACAAAATTTCGTATCTAGCTCTTTGAATGAAGGTGAAGAGCTCTATTTGAAGTTTGATAATCAATGTGGAATACTTGCCTTTGATAAGAAGGATCTAGAGGCACACCTTACAAAATTAAGGGTGTCTAATCAAGGCAATTTTCCCTGCACAAGCTAAGTTGTACATTTTTGTTCTATATAAATAGCTTTCTAGATTGCAATGTACATATGTATATGTATTATAGAGTTTCAAGCAATACATTTTTGGTTAATTTTGTTGGAGAAGGGATGAGTGTATGAGTGAAGTAGTAAGGGTGAGAGTTGTTATTCCCATGTACATACATATATATATCTTCAAAGGGGGAGAATTGTAGAAATATGAAAAGTTTTATATTAAGGATCCTTTGCGCTTGATGTCAAAGGGGGAGAAGATTGGAGAAGTTTGTGTAGTGTTTCCATCAATGACAAAGGGGGAGATTGTTAGAAACCTAACTTATTGGAAGAGATTGTTGGAAGTTTGTCATTGAAGATTATGTGTTGGCAGCATGAGTTGAATGGAGAGATTGATGGAGATTGATGAGAATATGATGTTATATGGTGTTGTCATTTATGGCTACCCATTATTGATAACAATCCATGGCAAGATATGCAGAAGTGTTGGTCTGTAAAGATCAGATGATTGGATATTTGACTATCCAGAATGTAGTTCCAGTGTTCAAAGAACCAGCCTTTTGGTCTGTATTACTCCACCATGAAGAATTTGATTATGCATTTTTGAGGTAATGTTGGTACACTCTGGAAGAATAAATCCAAAATTTCATAATCTAATGTCTTCCACAACCAAAGATAATAGTGACAAAGTATCGGTCTAGAAATGCCAGTGTAACTGTGACTGAGTGTATGGTTGAAATGCTCCACATTCCACCACAAATGAACATTTTGGTATGCGAATTTGTAGAAGTTTTTGAGGATTCTTGTAGTATGTTTTATCCAAGTGGCAAGTGTTTTGGTTGACAACATGTCAATTTGTGAGTGAACAAATGGTTCATTCTATTATTACTTCACCTATGGTGCTAACCTAAGTATCTTGGGTTGTGCAAAGATGAGTAAAGTATGGAGAAATATTATGGGAATAATTATAGGTCATGTCGACCTATCTTAATGTATTATACACTTTGGTTTCTTCTACAAGGCATGTATGGTTGAGTTTTGAGCCAACATGATGATGTGTTGCATAGTACATGTTTTGGGTCGACCTAATTGATGTTTTGGTTGGTTGTGGTATATATAAAAGGTTATTTCCTTGTGTGGTATAGATGAGATGTGAGATAATTAAGTGTGTGTGTAAGATTTGGAGTAGAGAAGTGGGAATTGGTTTTGAGGTGAAGAATGAAGTGTGTTAAGTCAATATTTTGAGCTTCAGTGGAACTATATCTTCAACATAAGTCATATGCATTGTTAGCACTTCATATTTGACAGTGAGCCACCCTTTCTTCTATCTCTTTCTATTTTGGGTAGTGAGCCCTTTGGCAATGAGCCACCGACAGTGAGCCTTTCTTATTTTGGATAGTGAGTCCACCAATTGTATCAAAATTTGTAATCAGTTACAATATTTATATCGTGAGCTAATCCTCATCGTGGTTTTTTCCCTTTTTGGGTTTTCCACATAAATTTAGTGTTCTTGAATTCTTTTATGTGATGCATGCTTTCTATGTTCCTTTCCATTATTGCAAGTTTAATGTGATACATTGAATTAATGTTTAAGTTGCTAAGAATATTAATTCACCCCCCTCTCAGTATTTCAGATGTTCAACACTCATGTTTGACCCTATGTGAACCCAAATACAAGTTCAGAATTATTCCAGAATCACTGTGTTATGAATGACTAATGAATGTCTAGTTTAATTAATGGTTTAAATTCTATGTTTTTCACAAATGAAATAGTAGGTATTTAAATGATTCTTATGTTGAATATTAAAACATTATCTATGTTTTAAAGCATCCTATTGTAGGAAAGAGGTCACGAGGTCTAGTCTCCCCCATCCCCATGGTACAAGATGGCATGTCGCACCAACATTATCGGTCATGTGAAAAAGTTTACCGAGCGCACTACAGTTTATAGGGGGGCTACCCAATTCCTACAGTCTAGGTTATATATATATATATATATATTCTATGTTTTGGGAAAGGGGAAAAATAGAATGAAAGTAGAAATGAAGTTAATCTATTGTTTGATTAATTTGTGAAAATTCCTTGGGTTGGAATTACAAGTTATGTTTGATTTAAATATCTAGTTTGAATTATAAATTTCATAAATTAAATCAATATATGCTTATATGGATTTAAATAGTATATTGAAATGCTATAGGTTATTTAAAAATTGAATGATGTGTCTATTTGAATTTTGAGGAATATTGGAATTAAGGAAATGGAAAATAAATTTATTTATTTTTAATTGAAAATTGAAAAGCGTAAATAGGGAAAAGCACTTCATTTTTCTTATTATGTTTTTGATTGTGAAGAATTTTGAGAGAGAAAAACCTTCGTTTGGGTGAAAATTTGATTTGTTGATTGGGAGTACAATGGGGGGAGGAATTCAATGAGGTTGAATTCATTGGGTTAGGAATTGTGAGGGAAGCTTGTTTTCCAGTTCTTGCAAGCTCTTTGTTCCAAAAGTTGATCAAGTTTGAGGTATTTTGTTTGTTTCTTTGAATTTGGTCAATTTCTTTCAATTCAAAAAGTTGGAATGGGATTGGGGGATGTAAACACCTCACAATACAATTCAATTTATAAAATATGACACTTGTTTTATTGTTTTATTAATTGTTTCGAGATTTTCAAAAATACAAGATTATAATGCTCTCTTTTTTAGAAATGCTTGAAATATGAATTTGATTTAAAAATTGTGTTTTTGGGCATATTTAGAGCAAAAGGGTACTTCCAAAATTTTAAGATTGGAAAAATAAAATTTGAAGAAAAATTCAATGGAGTATTCCAAAAAGTTTTGGTTTTTAGCTTGTAGAAATATTAGGAAAATTTATAAGTTTTTCATGAAAATGATGAATTTAAATGATTTAATGAAAGTGACCTTTGTGAATTATTAAAATAGTGCTTCTAAAAACTTGTTGAAAAATATCAATGAAATCAAATTTTATGTATTGATTTACATATCACACTTGTTGGTGAGTGTGAAGAGTCTAGGAATAAGGTACCAAAGAAGGTATGGGAGTGGCTCCCAATGTGTCCTCAACCCAAAGTGGCAAGTAGGTTGATCACAGGTGGGGATTCATTTGATCAAGTGATAATTAATGAAACATAGGCAATAAATTAACTAAGTTAATGAATGCCCTTCTCATGCTAAGGATTTTTGGAAAGACATGCTAGCTCAGGGATGTTAGGTCTTGTAAGATCAAGTACTCTTGTTTGTATGGGAGAGGTACTAGATTTTGTGGGTTCCATATTGGTGAGCACCATGATGAGACTCCCTACTAGTTGTCTAACATCTTACCCTAATGTCTTGTGTGTTTGTGATCTGCTATTGATGAATTGGCCCAATGACGATCCATGTGGTATCCTATTGTTGAGTTACCCCATGATATATTAAATGATGTGGCATTGGTGAGCTGGCCCAATGTAGTTTTGTGGTGCGATATTGGTGATTTTTTGCAACGTGGATTGTGTTATTCCATTATGATTGTACCAAATGATGACTTGTATTGAATCCATCTTAATATTTTAGTTGAGTGTTTTATATGATGTATATGCTAATTCTATACTTTGTGTATGACATGTGTGTAAACCCTCTCCCAATGTATTTGGCGTGAGTGTTGTGATTGTGGCCTAGTGACTATCTCCTAGCACAATGGGAGTGGATATTTTAATTCCACAAGGGTGAGTGGCATGGTAACCATCATTGGGAATCAAAGGATCATGGTGGAGTTAGTGACGACTTCAATATGGCAAGGTTCTTATGCGTATTTATGTTTACTTTCCTTTCAGTCATCTAATTGTAATATTGATGTTAATGTACCTCTCATTGAGAAGGATTATAAAATTGGTAATAAAAAAGAGTATTGGTTTAGTTACGTGTCTTGATGTTGGAACCGAGCATAATTTCTTTATGTATTTCATTATTATAATATGAAAAAGCTAAAATTATCTTAGGAACCTTTCAATTGGTGTTTAAAATGAATTTATATGCTTTCTTTTGTAGTTGGGTGGCCTATTATTGTACCTAGGCATCCTTATCTTTCCTAAAATGGACCTAGATTAACTAGAATGCAATTAAGTCCAGTGGGGTAGCCTAGTTGCATAATGGGGCAACTTCTTGGTTTGGCAAGCTTAAAACTCAATTTTTTGTCTCTTTTTTGGGGAGCCTCAGCCTTATACTTGGACAACCTTGTTCCCCATACATAAAATATAATGTTAGCCCTATCAATCATGGTTAGCCAGTGGTTTTCTAAGCCTAATACCATTGATGAATATTTTTATACCTTGTATATTTTCCGTTCTAACCATTTTGGTCATCAAAACCCTCAAAAACCTAATCAAAGTATCTTTGTCTCAGGACTTGATCTTTCTTCTTTGTTTCAGAGCCTCATATAGGAAAACCATGTAAATAAAGTTGTTCCTCATGGTCCCATGAGTTTATTGATTTTGTGAGAGTGTTCTTATGTGTTTTTCGCTGAGATCTTATGGCTTATCTTACCTTGTTTTGCATGCCTTCTTCCAAAGTTACCTGGTTGTCAAATCTAGGGTTAGCGAGATTGTGCACCTAGCCTTGTGAAGAATTGTGAAGGTTGTATTCCTTCATGGTTTTCCTTGTTTATGTTACCAATATTCCTCATAGGTAATGGGGTGCTATGGAGTTGTATTATTTTTCTTGTGTGTTATCACATTGCGATTGGATGTTTTGGGAAGCATGTGGTTGTTTGGAAGTGACTTGTCATCATTCTAGTCAATGGAGAGTTGTGCCTCTTGGTTAAGAATCCTTTTGTAAAGGTTTGCTCCTATGTTTAGGGTTGTGAAGTGTGTATGGATGTGTATTGGAGGTTGATGTTTCTCTCATTCTTTTCCTAGTGTGAGATAAGAGGGATTCGTTGCACACAAGTCTCTTCGTTCTCAAGAGATCACTAGGGAACAAACTACCCTTATCCACCTCAACATAAACTAAATAAAGAAATTACAAAGGAAACGTATACAAGCCAACTATTAGAGAAGATTTCTATAGACCTCGAGAGAGTGAAACTTCCAATTTTTTTCCTCTGACAGAGGAGCTCTCGGCCAAAA
>VDFB02330001.1:0-19437 GCA_007258455.2 Sequoia sempervirens | reverse complement strand
TTCCATACTCTACGAATTTAGAGAGAGGTTGACCTTCAATTTCTATAGAAGAGCTTGCAAGAACAATCCTAATTATATATCTTTTACTATTGTCAAAATCCACAATTTTCCAAAGATTTGAGTATCTCGTCTCACAATTTTGAACCAAAGTTTCAAAACTTTCTTAAGGTCCAAAATCATTCCTTAGGAACCTTAGAATCTAAACTTGTTAAAATTGACCTCTACAAGTGGAATTGTCCAACCTAAACCAAAATCTAACATCTCAACGTACCAAAACCATCAAATTTACCACACTTTTGATTGTTAAGCCTAGTTTCATCATCAGGATTTATCATCCTCCCATCACAAAATGAAGCCATATAGTCAAATCCAACCTAGTCTCATTAGAATTTTCCATTCTATTTGACTTAGTTGTAATCCTTGGTACTTTTCCAAAACCTAGATCAAATTTTAGTCTAAACTATAACACTTGTATGCCCATTCCTCAAGGAAAAATGACTTGAAAAAAAAAACATCGAAACTCCAAACATTGAAATTCCATCCATTGAAACTTCAATCATTGAGACTCAAAACACTGAAACTCAAAACAGTGAAACAACAAACACCATGGTGGAGGATGAAGAGAATCCTTTTCATGGACTCAACAACAATGAAGGGGATGAAATAATTGAAGAAGATATCCAAAATGTTGAACAAGATCCCAACTTCCACAAATATTTGGAAAATATTTTTGAAAGAAATGGGGAAAAATACCTCCTTATGCTAGCCAAACAAGGTTCCAAAATTCCAGATGACTTTGATGGGAATCAATTGAAGGCACCACCAAAAAAGCCTGAAAACAATCCTAAACAAGTAGTTGCTCTAACTCACCAAATGAAGAACCTTCCACAAAAAATCCTTGACATGCAAAGGGGAACCTCAAAATGATACTTGATCCAAGACATTTGTCCCTATCCATTTGATCAAGATATCCACTTGATACCCTTTCCCAAACATTGTGAATTCCCAAAGTATGACAAATACAATGGAAAAATCGATCCGATAAACCATGTGAGGGAAATTATTCCCAAGAAGCTTAGGTGGAAATTCTCTTGAATGGTTCTCCAAACTGATCTGTAATTAAAGAGCTACAAATAATTTTCACTTTACTCCCAACTAAAGATTTCATCCCGATCCAACAAAATTACGTGGTTATGAATCTTAACCATTGAGAATAAAGAAATTAGCATTCAGTTGTCTTACAACCAGATCAATGAAACATAAAATAATTACTTAATTATCATAAATAGGAAACTCAAAGAATCAAAATACTGAAATAATTATGAGAGAGAGAAGAAATAGAGAGATCACTCTTGATAACAGAGTTCCCTCAATTTGAGCTATGTCTCTGGTTTTGCTTCTCAATGTTTCATAATTCTTTGCACTTTGATCTTGTACATGAAAGATATCACGAATCAAAGATTAGGTCAAACATTGACCATATTGATGTCAGCATGATATAATTAGTGCCTCATCATCAGCCCAGTTAGTGGACATGTCAGCATTAGAGTCTTTGACCACCAAATAGAATGATGACAAGTGGCTCCATGGAAAATTAAGGGGGTGATATTTTTTATTTCCATAAATGGAGTAACAGGAACAATATATAGAGAGAATGATAACACCAAAAAAAGAGAGAAAAGATGAAACAAATTTGATTACAGAGTTCATCCAAGTGGACTACATCTCTGGGTCTAGCTCAGCTGAGAGACCAATCTATTAGAATTTATCTGAATTAGCAGTACAATCTCCAAAGGAGCCTCTTGCAACACTACTTTATAAAGAACTGTAGCCTATCCACAAAGTCCTAAAAAAAAAATCTCGCTCAAATCACCTCGCAAAAGATCTCAAAGCTAAGGACGATTTATCAAGAGTGAAAACACTGACTTTGTCCTAAAAGGACCTACTATAGACGTAGAACAATATTCCTCTCAAATTCAACTCTCAAAAATTCTCCCACATACATGCTTACAAGAAAGGAGGAAGAGAGAAGAATGAGATGGAGAGTTGGATCAACTCTAAAAGTGGTGATTTGATCTAGGTGGATCTCCAGATCCTGAAAATTGAAGTGTTCCAGTTTCTCCTGGAAGTGATGCCATGTCATAGAGGTTAGAATCCTAATTCCAACGCAACTTGAATGGGATAAAAAGGAGTCTGTATGCTCAAGGTATGACTGGTCAAAGTTTGGTCAACCCTAAACCAGGAGCCCATCAGAAGGAATTTTTTTTAAAAGACTTAGAATTGGTCGAAAGTGACATCAATTCGAAGAGCTTGATGACACAAACCCAATGATGTTCGTTTTGTCGAAATTCGAGCTCGTACGCGAAAGATATCGCGAGTCAAAGATCAGGTCAAATGTTGACCATGCTGATGTCAGTATGGTATAGTCAGCGCCTCGTCATCAGCCCAGTCAGTGGACACGTCAGCATTAGAGTCTTTGACCAACAAATAGAATGATGACAAGTGGCTACATGGCTACCCACGTGGCACTCCACACCCATAGTCTTTTATTAAATTTTTTTAAAAAATATTAATAAATAAATAAAATAAAAAGGGTGAAACCACCACCGCCCCCTCCCTCGGCCCCTCAGTCCTCCATCCCCCAATTTTTCTTGCAATATTTAAGGGATTTTAGTGGGAATTATTCTCTTAAAGATATTTCCCTAATTAAAGGGGACAAATATCCCTTAAATGAAGGAATTTTATTCCTAAAGATAAAGTTAAGATCTAAAAAGGGGGGTTTCAATATATTAATAAATAACATATCTCCCTAACCAAAAGTATAGTTAGTCAGTTTCAAGAATTGGAAAATATTACGATAAATTCGAAATTATAAGGGTCTTCCATTAATAAGTGTAATGGGAGAATATTTTTTGTTTCTACTAAAATGGGGTAGATTTTCAAGATTTTTATATAAAAGTGGGAGATTTTGTAATCTTTGGTGGTTATGGCCTAAATGGAAAACTCCCATGTATAAAAGGGGAGCTAGGAGGCCTTTGAAAATCACCACTTTCAGAGTTGATCCAACTCTCCATCTCATTTTTTCTCTCCTCCTCCTTACTTGTAAGAATTTATGTGGGAGAATTTTGAGAGTTGAATTTGAGAGGAATATTGTTGTGTCTGTAGTAGGTCCTTCCAGGGCAGAGTCAATGTTTTCACTCTTGATAAATTGTCCTTAGCTTTGAGAGATTTTGTGAAGTGATTTGAGTGAGATACTTTCTAGTACTTTGTGGATAGGCTACAGTTCTTTGTAAAGAAGTGTTGCAAGAGGCTCCTTTGGAGATTGTACTACTAATTTAGAGAAATTCTAATAGATTGGTCACTCAGTTGAGCTAGACCCGGAGACGTAGTCCACTCAGACTAACTCTATAATCAAATTTGTGTCTTCTTCTCTCTCTTTGATCATTGTTATCATTCTCTCTATATATTGTTCCTATTACTCCATTGGTTAATGTCTTTTCACCTTTTTACATAATCACTTAGCAACATTTGTCATAGATCCCTTCCGCATTTTTAGATAAAGTGGTATCAGAGCCCAGTTTGGCTAATTTTGCAAAAGTGATTGTTAGTCAGCTTGTTAGTTTAATTAGTTTGTTGCATTGACAGTTTTTTGGTTTTTAGTGATAGTATGAAAGTTGACAAGTGGACATTTGGAGTTCAGGAGTAGAGATGGCATCAAAGAAGGGTGAATCTTCAATGGTGACATTGACCGCATCCATGGTGGATGATTTTATGTTGATGAATCAAATGGTTTAAGAACTCTATCGAGACCATCGAGAGAAGACTGATAGGATGCAAGAGTTGGAGGAAGCCAATCGATGCCTACAGATAGAGAATGCAAAACTCAAGCGCCTGCTTGAAGAATCCAACACAGAGAAGGAGAGACTACAAGTGTGGCTATAAGAGGTTTTGGAAGAGAAAAATAGAAGTCATGTTGTTTCATGGAGTACTCACATGTGTGCCTTTTGTCCGCACTTTGAGGATACTTCTTCCTCATACTCCCTGCTCACCCCGAATGACAGTGCGTCATCTGTGGAAAACTCCACTAAAAAGGGTCTGAAATCAAGATTTGCTTGTGGTCATGGGAAGTGGGCCAATTATGGCTCAAGTTAGGAGGATGCTAGTCAATGTGCATTTTCTTGACAAGAGTACTTGAATTTTTTTGGCATTTCTAGGAACGAAAGTGGTTACCTAGAAGAGTCTTCTAAAAATCATACTTTTGTAGCATTTGAAAGACATACCAAGGGGATCAGTATGAATTTTCTTACAAGGATGGGCTACGAAGGAAAAGGCCTTGGAGTTCATGTCCAAGGCATAGCGAGTCCTATCAAAGCGATAGAACGACCCCGTTATGAAGGACTAGGTTATGATAGCGAAGATGGTGGAGAATGTTTGAAGACCATATTTCTAGGTTATGATAGTGAAGATGGTGGAGAATGTTTGAAGACCATATTTGTGAAAGGTTAAGCTAATCAAGTTGAACATGCACCTGATGGAGAGTCTCTGTAGAAGAAAGCGTAGAGGTAGGAAAAATCCCATAACTTCTACACCCACTATAGGATAAGTAGGCACTTGAGTGAGAAGTGTTGGAAGCTACACCCTGAGCTTCGTCGCTCACTGAGGCTTATTGAAGGACCTAACAAAAAAAAGGTTGCTAAGGAAGAGGTGCAAGTAGTAGATGAGGCTATGATTCTTGAGGCAGTCCAAGAGGAAACTCAGCAAAAGACTGAGTAGCTAGAGAAAGAAAGTTCCTTCGAACAACTCCGTAAGAGCTGGGAATGCTTTGCTTCTAACTAGTTGTGTTAGCTTTGTGTATGTTACCTTTTTCTATAGTGTGGTAATATGTATGTAGATACTAGAATAGTGTGGTTTGGAGTATGAAACTCTAAATAAAATTGTTTGTAACAATTTTTTTTATGAATCTTTATTTCTTTCGAAGTTGAGGTTTTGTAAGGCTTTTGAAGCCACATCTCTTGTAATCAGAAAGGAGAATACTTTATAACTTCTTATTGAAGGTTTTTTCTAAAGGACTTGTACCTGCAGATTTCAAGTGCGAAGCTTCTGTTGAAGAGAACTTTCAAACAAAGAGTTGTTGAGAACTGTCAACAGTGACCTTGCATGTTCTCAGCTTGAAGACTCAGTTGAGGTCATTTTGAGGATAAGTATGAACTCAATTGAAGTTCTTGAAGGATTTTATCGATGAACTTGTTGCTTCAGATGAACAGGACTTGAGTTGTATGGTGGAGCCTTGAATCAACTATTCTGAAGTACAAAGGTGAATGAATATTTCAAGCTGAGGCATAGATACCATACTCACTCGCAGTTGGAGGAGTAACAGAGGTGGTAGAAAAGATGGTGAGAGATGGAGAATGTGAACTACCTCGTGAGAAGCATTGAGAGATAGGTTTACCATACTCAATTTTCTTCTTGCTTTGGGTATGCTAAGTTCCATTTTGAACTGCATCATGATGAGCCATGAAGCCTTGCATTGTCGAAATGTAAGACCCCTATAGAGGGAAGATGTGGCAATAAGGAATCTCTTGTTGATAGTACATTGCTGAAGTGTAAGACTTTAGTAGGAAGATGTGGCAGTATGTATGTCCTAGTGTTGAGACCGTGGTGAGTGGCAAGATGCAGAATCAGAGATTATTTTAAGGAATTGTAAACTTTTGGGGACCCAAAGTTCTTCAATGGGGAGGTTTGATCCAGGTGGATCTCCAAAAATTGATAATTGAAGTGTTCTAGTTTCTCCCGAAAGTGATACCATGGTGTAGAGGTTAGAATCTTGATTCCAACGCAACTTGAATGGGCTCAAAAGGAGTCCGTATGCTCAAGTTATGACTGGTCAAAGTCCGGTCAACCCTAGACCAAGAGCCCGTCAGAAGGCAAAAAATTTGATTGACTGATAATCGGTCGGAAGTGACATCAATTCAAAGAGCTCGATGACATGAACCCAACGATGTTCATTTCATTGAAATCCAAGCTCGTACACGAAAGCTATCGCAAGTCAAAGATCGGGTCAAATGTTGACCATGCTGATGTCAGCATGGTACAGTCAATGCCTCGTCATCAGCCCAGTCAGTGGATACATCAGCATTAGATTCTTTGACCAGAAAATAGAATGATGACAAGTGGCTCCATGACTACCTACGTGGCACTCCACACCCATAGTCTTTTTATTAAAAATAATAAATAAATATTAATAAATAAATAAAATAAAAAAGGGAAGGTGGCAAGTGAAACCACCCCCCCCCCCCCATTTTTCTTGCAAGATTTAAGGGATTTTAGTGGGAATTATTCCCTTAAAGATATTTCCCTAATTAAAGGGAAAAATAAACAAATATCCCTTAAATGAAGGAATTTTATTCTTAAAGAGAAAGTTAAGATCTAAAAAGGGGGGTTTCAATATATTAATAAATAACATATTCCCTAAATCAAAGGGCAACCATTCTTCTAATATTTTAAACCCTAAATATCTCATAAAGGGCTAAGAAATATTATTTTGAGAGAGTAATATTACTCCAAGGGGATTATGTGAAATTATTTTTGTAACAAAAAGAGACTAAAAATGAGGAGTTCAGGAATTAGAAAATATTATGTATACCCAAAATTATAAGGGCCTTCCATTAATCAATGTAAGGGGGGAATATTTTTTATTTCTACTAAAATGGGGTAGATTTTCAAGATTTATATATAAAAGTGGGAGATTTTGTAATCTTTGGTAGTTATGGCCTAAATGGAAAACTCCCATGTATAAAAGGTGAGCTAGGAGACCTTTGAAAACCACCACTTTTAGAGTTGATCCAACTCTCCATCTCATTCTTTCTCTCATCCTCCTTGCTTGTAAGCATTTCTGTGGGAGAATTTTGAGAGTTGAATTTGAGAGGAATATTGTTCTAAGTCTGTAGTAGGTCCTTTCAGGGCAGAGTCAGTGTTTTCACTCTTGATAAATTGTCCTTAGCTTTGAGAGATTTTGTGAGGTGATTTGAGTGAGATACTTTTTAAGACTTTGTGGATAGGCTATAGTTCTTTGTAAAGCAGTGTTGCAAGAGGCTCCTTTGGAGATTGTACTACTAATTCAGAGCAATTCTAATAGATTGGTCACTCGGTTGAGCTAGACCCAGAGACGTAGTCCACTCGTACTAACTCTATAATCAAATTTGTGTCTTCTTCTCTCTCTTTGCTCGGTGTTATCATTCTCTCTATATATTGTTCCTAATACTCCATTGGTTAATGCCTTTTCACCTTTGTGCATAATCACTTAGCAACGTTTGTCATAGATCCCTTTCATTTTTAGATCAAGTGCTCTGATACCACATGATCCAAAAATAGAAGGGATCTATGACAAATGTTGCTAAGTGATTATGCATAAAGGTGAAAAGAAGTTAACCAATGGAGTAACAGGAAAAATATATAGAGAGAATGATAACACTGAGCAGAGAGAGAGAAGAAGACACAAATTTGATTATGGAGTTCGTTCAAGTGGACTACATCTCTGGGTCTAGCTCAACTAAGTGATCAATCTATTATAATTGCTCTGAATTAGAAATACAATCTCCAAAAGAGCCTCTTGCAATACTGCTTTACAAAGAATGGTAGCCTATCCACAAAGTTCTAAAAAAAATATCTCACTCAAATCACCTCACAAAAGCTCTCAAAGCTAAGGATGATTTACCAAGAGTGAAAACACTGACTTTGTCCTGAAAGGACCTACTATAGATGTAGAACAATATTCCTCTCAAATTCAACTCTCAAAAATTATCCCACATAAATGCTTACAAGCAAGGAGGAAGAGAGAAGAATAAGATGGAGAGGTGGATCAACTCTGAAAGTGGTGGTTTTCAAAGGCCTCCTAGCTCCCCTTTTATACATGGGATTTTTCCATTTAGGCCATAACCACCAAAGATTACAAAATCTCTTAATTTTATATATAAATCTTGACAATCTACCCCATTTTAGTAGAAATAAAAGATATTCCCCCCTTACACTGATTAATGGAAGGCCCTTATAATTTTAGGTATACATAATATTTTCTAATTCCCAAACTCCTCATATTTAGTCTCCTTTTGTTACAAAAATAATCTCACATAATCCCCTTGGTATAATATTATTCTCTCAAAATAATATTTCTTAGCCTGTTATGAGATATTCAGGCTTTAAAATATTAGAAGAATGGTTTCCCTTTGATTTAGGGAATATGTTATTAATTAATATATTGAAACCCCCCTTTTTAGATCTTAACTTTCTATTTAGGAATATAATCCCTTCATTTAAGGGATATTTGTTTATTTTTCCATTCAATTAGGGAAATATATTTAAGAGAATAATTCCCACTAAAATCCCTTAAATCTTGTACGAAAAATAGGGGGGGTGGTGGTTTCACCCGCCACCTTCCCTTTTTATTTTATTTATTTATTAATATTTTAAAAAAAATTTAATAAAAGACTATGGGTGTGGAGTGCCATGTGGGTAGCCATGGAGCCACTTTTCATCATTCTTTTTGGTGGTCAAAGATTCTAATGCTGATGTGTCCACTGACTGGGCTGATGATGAGGCATTGACTATACCATGCTGACATCAACATGGTCAACATTTGACCCAATCTTTGACTCGCGATATCTTTTGCGTACGAGGTCAGACTTTGATGAAATGAACATTGTTGGGTTTGTGTTCTCAAGCTCTTCAAATTAATGTCACTTTTGACCGATTATGAGTTAGTCAATTTTTTTTCCTTTTGACGGGCTCCTAGCCCAGGGTTGACTAAACTTTGACTGGTCATAACTTGAGCATATAGACTCCTTTTGAGCCCATTCAAGTTGTGTTGGAATTAGGATTATGACCTCTACACAATGGCGTTGCTTTCAGGAGAAACTAGAACACTTCAATTTTTAGGTTCTGGAGATCCACCTGGATCAAACCTCCCCACTGAAGAACTTTTGGTCCCCAAAAGTTTATAGTTCCTTCAAATCATCTCCCATTCTGCATCTTGCCACTCACCACAATCTCAACACCAAGACATACATACTGCCACATCTTCATGTTGAAGTCTTACACTTCGGCAATGTACTATTAGGAAGAGCTTCCCTATCGCCACATCCGCCCTCTATAGGAGTCTTACATTTCGACAATGCATGACTTTACAGCTAATCATGATGCAGTTTAAAATGGAATTTAGCATACCTAAAGCAAGAAGAAAACTCTGTATGGTAAACCTGTCTCTCAATGCTTCTCATGGGGTAGTTCACATTCTGCATCTCTCACCATATTTTTTGGCACCTTTGTTATTCCTCCAACTACTCGAGCATGGTATATGCGCCTTAGCCTAAAATATTCCTTCACCTTTGTACTTTGGAATAGCCTATTCAAGGCCCCACCATATAGCTCAGGTCCCATTCATTTGAAGCAACAAGGTCATCGATAAAATCCTTCAAGAACTTCAACTGAGTTCAGACTTATCCTCAAAATGACCTTGACTGAGTCTTCAAGCGGAGAACATGCAAGGTCATTGTTGACCATTCTCAGAATTTTTTTTCTGAAAGTTCCCTTCAACAGAAGCTTCACACTTAAAATCTATAGGTACATGTCCTTAAAAACCTATAATAAGAAGTTATTAAGTATTCTCCTTTCCGATTACAAGAGATGTGGCTTCAAGAGCCTTACAAAATCTCAACTTCGAGAGAAATACAACTTCATAAAAAAAATTGTTACAAATAATTTTATTCAGAGTTTCATACTACAAACCACACTAGTCTAGTATCAACATACATATTACCACACTATAAAAGAAAGTAACATACACAAAGCTGACACAACTAGTTAGAGGAAAAGCATTCCTAGCTCTTACGGAGTTGTTCAAAGGAACTTTCTTTCTCTGGCAGCTTAGTCTTTTATTGAGTTTCCTCCTGGACTTCCTCAGGAATCGTAGCCTCATCTGTTGCCTGCATGTCTTCCTCAGCAACCTACTATTGGTTAGGTCCTTCAATAGGCCTTGGTGAGCGGCGAAGCTCGGGGTGTAGCTTCCAACACTTCTCTCTCCAATTCCCACTTATCCTACAGTGGGTGTAGAAGTTACAGGCTTTGTCCTGCCTCTACACTTTCTTCTGTAGAGACTCTCCATCAGGTGCATGTTTAGCTTGATCAACTTGACCTTTCAAAAATATGGTCTTCAAACATTCTCCACCATCTTCTCTATCATAACCTAGTCCTTCATAATGGGGTCATTCTATTTCCTTGATAGGACTGGCTATGCCTTGTCCATGAACTCCAAGGCCTTTGCCTTCATAGCCCATCTATGTAAGAAGCTTCATACCAATCCCCTTGGTATGTATTTCGAATGTTGCAAAAGTATGATCTGTAGAAGACTCTTCTAGGTAACCACTTTCATTCCTAGAAATGATGAAAAGTTTCAGGTACTCTTCCTCTTGACAAAACACACACTGACTAGCATCCTCCTGACTTGAGCCATAATCGGCCCACTTCCCATGACCACAAGAAAATCCTAATTTCGGACCCTTTGTAGTGGAGTTTTCCATAGATGACACACTATCATTCGGGGTGAGCGAGGAGTACAAGGAAGAAGTGTCCTCAGAGTGTGGATAGAAGGAACACATGTGAGTACTTCTTGATACAGGAGGACCTCTCCTATTTTTCTCTTCTAGAACTTCCTGTAGCCACACTTGTAGTCTCTCCTTCTCCATGTTGGATTCTTCAAGAAGTTGCTTGAGTTTTGCATTCTCTATCTGTAGGTGTCAATTGGCTTCCTCCAACTCTTGCATCTTATCAGTCTTCTCTTGATCGTTTCGATAAAGTTCTTCAACCATTTTCTTCATCAAAATAAAATCATCCACCATGGATGCGGTCAATGTCACCCTTGAAGATTCACCCTTCTTTGATGCTATCTCTGCTCCTGAACTCCAAATGTACACCTATTAACTTGCACGCTATCATTGAAAACCAGCAAACTGTTAATCTGACAAACTGATTAAACTAACAAGCTGACTAACAATCACTTTTGCAAAATTAGCCAAACTAGGCTCTGATACCACTTGATTAGAAAACATAAGGGATCTATCACAAACATTGCTAAGTGATTATGCACAAAGGTGAAAAGACATTAACCAATGGAGTAACAGGAACAATATATAGATAGAATGGTAACACCGAGTAGATAGAGAGAGAA
Organism: Sequoia sempervirens; assembly: GCA_007258455.2. NCBI lineage: Eukaryota > Viridiplantae > Streptophyta > Pinopsida > Cupressales > Cupressaceae > Sequoia > Sequoia sempervirens. Next base: position 8,219 of record VDFB02330001.1, on the reverse strand, counting down.
GAAGACACAAATTTGATTATGGAGTTCATTCGAGTGGACTACATCTCTAGGTCTAGCGCAACTGAGTGACCAATCTGTTAGAATTGCTCTAAATTAGTAGTACAATATCCAAAGGAGCCTCTTACAACACTGCTTTACAAAGAACTATAGCCTATCCACAAAGTCCTAAAAAAAACATCACTCAAATCACCTCACAAAATCTCTCAAATCTAAGGATGATTTACCAAGAGTGAAAACACTAACTTTGTCCTGAAAGGACCTCCTAATGACACAAAACAATATTCCTCTCAAATTCAACTCTAAAAAATTCTCCCACAAAAATTCTTACAAGCAAGGAGGAAGAGAGAAGAATGAGATGGAGAGTTGGATCAACTCTGAAAGTGGTGGTTTTCAAAGGCCTCCTAGCTCCCCTTTTATACATGGGAGTTTTCCATTTAGGCCATAACCACCAAAGATTACAAAATCTCCCACTTTTATATATAAATCTTGACAATCTACCCCATTTTAGTAGAAATAAAAAATAATCCCCCCTTACACTAATTAATGGAAGACCCTTATAATTTCTGGTATACATAACATTTTCAAATTCTTGAACTCCTCATTTTTAGTCTCCTTTTGTTACAAAAATAATCTCACATAATCCCCTTGGAATAATATTACTCTCTCAAAATAATATTTCTTAGCCCTTTATGAGATATTCGGGCTTTAAAATATTAGACGAATGGTTTCCCTTTAATTTAGGGAATATGTTATTTATTAATATATTGAAACCCCCCCTTTTTAGATCTTAACTTTCTCTTTAGGAATAAAATTCCTTCATTTAAGGGATATTTATTTATTTTTCCCTTTAATTAGGGAAATATCTTTAAGGGAATAATTCCCACTAAAATCCCTTAAATCTTGCAAGAAAAATAGGGGGTTGTGGTGGTTTAACACGCCACCTTCACTTGTTATTTTATTTATTTATTAATATTTTTTAAATTTTTTTAATAAAAGACTATGGGTGTGGAGTGCCACGTGGGTAGTCATGGAGCCACTTGTCATCATTCTATTTTCTGGTCAAAGACTCTAATAATAAGGTGTCCACTGACTGGGCTGATGACGAGGCACTGACTGTACCATGCTGACATCAACATGGTCAACGTTTGACCCGATCTTTGACTCGTGATATCTTTCACGTACAAGCTCGGATTTCAATGAAATGAACATCATTGGGTTCATTTCGTCGAGCTCTTTGAATTGATCACTTCTGACTGATTCTGATTTAGTCAAATTTTTTTCCTTCCGACGGACTCCTAGTCTAGGGTTGACCAGACTTTGACCGGTCATAACTTGAGTATACAGACTCCTTTTGAGCCCATTCAAGTTGCGTTGGAATGAGGATTCTGACCTCTACGCCATGGAATCACTTCTAGTAGAAACTGGAACACTTCAATTTTTAGGTTCTGGAGATCCATCTAGATCACCACTTTCAGAGTGGAACACTTCAATTTTTTTTCTTTTCAACTTGATCTGTAATTAAAGAGCTACAAATAATTTAGACTTTACTCCCAACTTCAGATTTTATCCCAATCCAACAGAATTACGTGGTTATGAATCTTAACTATTGAGAATACATAAATTAGCATTCACTTGTCTTACATCCAAATTAATGAAACATAAACTAATTATTTAATTATCATAAATAGAAAACTCAAAGAATCAAAATACTGAAAGAATTATGAGATAGAGAAGAAAGAGAGAGACCACTCTTGATAATGGAGTTCGCTCAATTTGAGCTACGTCTCCAGGTCCACTTCTAAATGTTGGACCTCTTTATTGATATCGCCAAGCAAAAGCCTTCTTACAATATCAAGCTCCAAGAACTCGCATAAAACTCCTCACAATCTCTCACTCTCAATTTTACAATTTTTGGTGTATAACATCACCTTGTAAATATTCTCCTCTAAAAATTCTCACATTGGAATTATTTCTCCAAGTAAACTTGCTTGATTCCCAAGCCAAAACATCCCCTTTATATACCAATTTATTTGCTAATATGGGCTAAAACCATATTATTTTGCAAATATACCCATATCTCCCATTTACATCCAAAATATTTCAAAATCCATTCAAGTAATCCTAACCCCTTTTTAAAAATAATGGCTCTTATAATTTGAGCCTTACAAGATAATCCTTCAAATATTCTAAACCCCCTTTTAAATCATAAAAATCTTTAATCAATTACTAAAATATCATAACTTGTTGAAATATGAGAAAGGTGGTTAAAGGGGTTAATTTTTTGAAATATAAGTTTACGGGCTTTATTTCTCTCCTTGTTTTATGGGGAAGGCAAGATGATTTTAAGGGATAAAATCCTATCAAATCCTCTCTTTTTAATTTTTTTTTTTAAACCATACATTTTTTTTCCTTTACAAATATGGTTTAATCCATATTTTTTTTCCACTTATTTAGTCCATGTCAGTACTAACTCACGAGTCTTGCCACATCATCTGCCACGTGTCCTTCCAAGTGTCAAGTTTTGGTGATGACACATCACCACTTTGACCAAGTTTGACCACAACTTTGACTGGTCATAACTTCCACATACGGACTCGGATTTGGTCTGTTCAAAATGCGTCGAAAAGATCTCGTTGAGCTCTATGTGATCGAACTGGTAGAGAAATGTTCCATGATCATAAATTTTTCCATTTGACCAGATTTGACTACATGTTGACCAAATTTTGACCTAGCATATGTCTCGCATACGGTCTCCTTTTGATGTGATTCAAGTTGTGTCGGGACCGTGTAGGTGAGCTCTATGCAATGAGGCTAGTTTCACGAGGTTCTAAGACTAAATTTTTTTAGGTTTCCTAGATCCACTTGGATCATTCTTTCAATGAGGATTCAACTTCCTTCTTATCATCAACCCAATCAACGGACACATCAACATTAGAGTCTTTGACCAACAAATAGAATGATGATCCACTCCTTTACCTTTATCTTCTTTCAACGAGGATTCAACTTCCTTCTTCTTTCTATCCTTGTCTTCCTTTTTCCTCTATCATTCTTTCCTCTCTTGGAAAATAACTTCCACCATTTCCTTTGTTTCGAGAAATGCTTTCTAGAAAGCTTTCTCATCAAGCTCTGTAGGACTTTGTTTAGCTGCCATCTCTTCTCATGGAAAATTCCTTCATTTTTCGATCTCAAGATTGAACTCGATAAGAGCACCTTCTCCTTGCTTCAATTTCAACCTGGTTAACATTCACCACTTGCAATTTTCTTGTTAAACTGCTCTGATACCAACTGATCTATAATTAGAGGTTTACAATTCAACTGTATTTAACCTTAATTAGAATTATTCCTGATCTAGATAGAATTGCGTGACTATGTTGTTTAACCATTGAAATTACAAACTAGGTTCACTTTTACATAAATTTATGGAATTACTAATTACTAAAATGTTGTAATTAGAAATCAAATACTGAAATGAAATTAGAGAGAATGTAAGATAGGAGATAGAAGAAGAATGAGATGGAAGATATAAAGATCAAACGTAGGTTGATAATGGAGTTCATCCTTCAAAGGAATACGTCTCCAGGTCTGCTTCTGAATGTTGGACCGCTTTATTGATATCGGCAAGCAAAATCCTTCTTACAATATCAAGCTCCAAGAACTCACATAAAAATCCTCACAATATCTCACTCTCAATTTTACAATTTTTGGTGTATAACGTCACCTTGTAAATCTTCTCCTCCAAAAATTCTCACAATGGAATTATTTCTCCAAGTAAACTTGCTTAATTCCCAAGCCAAAACATCCCCTTTACATACCAATTTATTTGCTAATATGGGCTAAAACCATATTATTTTGCAAATATACCCATATCTCCCATTTACATCCAAAATATTTTAAAATCTATTCAAGTAATCCTAATCCCTTTTTAAAAATAATGGCACTTATAATTTGAGCCTTACAAGATAATCCTTGAAATATTCTAAACCCCCTTTTAAATCATAAAAATCTTTAATCAATTACTAAAATATCATAATTCATTGAAATATGAGAAAGGTGGTTAAAGGGGTTAATTTGTTGAAATATATTTCTCCAAGTAAACTTGCTTAATTCCCAAGCCAAAACATCCCCTTTATATACCAATTTATTTGCTAATATGGGCTAAAACCATATTATTTTGCAAATATACCCATATCTCCCATTTACATCCAAAATATTTTAAAATCTATTCAAGTAATCCTAATCCCTTTTTAAAAATAATGGCACTTATAATTTGAGCCTTACAAGATAATCCTTGAAATATTCTAAACCCCCTTTTAAATCATAAAAATCTTTAATCAATTACTAAAATATCATAATTCATTGAAATATGAGAAAGGTGGTTAAAGGGGTTAATTTGTTGAAATTTAAGTTTATGGGATTTATTTCTCTCCTTGTTATGGGGAAGGCAAGAGGATTTTACGGGATAAAATCCCACCAAATCCTCTCTCTGTTTAATTTTTTTTTTAAACCATACGTTTTATTTTCCTTAACAAATATGGTTTAATCCATTTTTTTTGCACTTATTTAGTCCATGTTAGTACCAAATCACTAGTCTTTCCACATCATCTTCCATGTGTCCTTCCAAGTGTCAAGTTTTGGTGATGCCATGTCACCACTTTGACCAAGTTTGACTGCAACTTTGACTAGTCATAACTTCCACATACGAACTCGGATTTGGTCCATTCAAAATGCGTCGGAAAGCTCTCATAGAGATCTATGTGATGGAACTGGTAGAGAAATGTTCCATGATCATCAATTTTTCCATTTGACCAGCTTTGACTACATGTTGAGCAAATTTTGACCGAGCATATCTCTCGCATACAGTCTCCTTTTGACGTGATTCAAGTTGTGTTGGGACTGTGTAGGCGAGCTCTATGCAATGAGGTTTTCAGACTAAAATTTTTAGGTTTCCTAGATCCACCTGGATCACAAACTCACCCCACCAATTAACACCTTTGAGGAATTAGCCAACAAGTTCATCACTCAATATTCATACAAAATCCAACATGACATCACCATGAAATATCTTTGTAACCTGAAAAAAAAAGGGTGAATCATTCCTTGTGTTCTTGCAAAAATGGAGAAGGCTATTTGCACGATATTCTCATCCCATACCCAAAAAGGAAAAGATAGAAATCTTTATCGACAACCTCAATGATGAGATGAGTTATAGATTGGAATTGCAATGTCCCCCAACCTTCAAAAAATTGATTGAAAATGGGATTAAAATTGAATAGGCTTTAGTCAAGAGAGGAGTCATCAAAATATACAATGAAAACAACTCATCAAACTCCTCCAACAATTACAATAGTGGTGACAAACCCAAGTTTTGGCAATGCAATAAGAATGTTGGTAATAGCGATGCTTCAGCTGAAACACAAAACATAAAACCCATATTCAATTTGATAGATGATGCCACCAAAACCAATCAAAACAACAACCCAAACAATAACGAATCTAAACTAGATTTAGCCTCAAATCGAAGAAGGTTCACACCTTTGGGACAATCCTTAGAATCAACATTGAAACAACTTCTTGAAGCCAAGGTTATAACATTACCAGAGGCACGAGATTATAAACCACAAGTTAAACTACCATGGTGGAATGAGGCTCATTTTTGTGTCTTTCATAGGAACAAAGGACATAAAACCAATGATTGCATACAACTAAATTTTTTTCCTTGGAAGACCGTGGATACATTAAATGCAAGCAGTTTCCTCTACATACCATCAATGCTTGAAATTTTCTCATGATGGAATTGAAATCACAATACAAGGAGATCCTAATTCTTTCATGTCTAGCCATAATCAAAGTCCTAAAGCTGAAATCACCATCCCTAGCAATTGTGAAGCATCCTCCCCTCAAATAAATGTTGATCATGAAACCATCAAAACATCCACTCTAAATACTACACTATCAAACCCCAAGGTCCAAATCCATGATCTAGGATGTGGAGAATACCATTTGGATAATTTTTTAGCAAAAGACGCGGCTATCGCCATCGAGAAGGATCAAAATTCCAACAATGATGTTGAGACAAATACAAAAGAAATGCAAAAAAATGAATGTGCTGGGATTGAAACCTTTTGGGATCCTGATGATACACCTACCCTTTCCATATCTGGCAAGCTTTTGATACCTATGATAACCCCCTATTTGACCAAGACATCTATGATAACCCACTCTTTGACCATGACCTCGCTAAGGAAATCCACTCATCATCCTTCCATCATACTTGTCCTGGGATAGGGTATGAATCTCCTAATGTTCCCTCTATCAAGCCATCTTGCCAAGTCACTAAGGATGTGCAAGCCTCTATTGATGTTAGTGGTACTAAAAAGGATAGTATCAAAGGCTCTATTGATGAAATCACCACTCCCACTTCATTCATCTCACCCACATCCATCTACCTTGTAGACATGGATCAACAAGTATCATCTAAAGAAAATATAAAGGAGGAAAATCAGAAATCAAAGGTAAAAATGCCTTTTTCAAAAGGAGATTCAAAATCAAAAGAAGGCTTGCCATGAAAGAAAAATCAAGAGAAGTCCCTTAGCCAAAATAAAAAGCTATTAGAAAAATCAAAAGCATAAAAGGACCAAGCAAAGTCCCTTAGCCAATACCAAAAGCTATTAAACCAATCAAAAAGAAGGAAAGATCCAGACAAGTCCCCTAGCCAAAATAAAAAGCTACCAGACAAATAAAAAATCAAAGTAAAAAATTAAAGCAAGAAAAAGTTGATCTCCAAACATGCCTCTCCATCAAAACTCATTAGGGGCATCTATCAAAGAAGAAAATCAAAGAAATAATTTGTTGATTCACAGTCTACATCCATGTCACTCATACCACACATTCCTTTCCACCCATCCATGTTCACATACCTGTCATATCATTACACTTCCATTGGTGAAGTCTTTCAATGCATCTTTGATGGTGACCCCTTCACATACTATAACTCATCAGTTGCCCAAGCTCCTTTTTGTTTGAAGCCTGATGGCCAAATAGCGTGCACATTAGGGATCTATCATAACCTCTTTCATCCGTCACCTCTATCATCCATCATATTTTCCACTCATGTTATTCATTCCAATGGGGTCCTTTCATCCAGAATGGTCATTCACACAAGATCGAGGCATTGTCACAACAACCTTCAAATCAAGAGCATATCAGTTGTCTACACTAGAAGGGGATTTGTTTGATGAACCCCTCAATAGCTTGCATCTCAAAAAGTTCTACACTTGAATCATCCAAGTGCATTAGGAAAAAGGTCCTAAAAAATACCAAAAACATCAGAAAATGTCCTAAAAAAATGGTTGCCTTGATGAAAACCTAGCAAACAGGTGTCTTGGTAACAACAAAAATAATAGAAAAAAGAGAAAAATACAAATAAAGAAAAAAAAATAAAAAATCATAAAATCTGAAAAAGTGCAATAAAAACTAGTGAAAACCTGGCAATAGGCACTATTTGTGATAGGTTAGATTTTTCATCTATTTGAGCATGTCGACCATTTGTTTTTGCCACTCTCTTTTTCCATCTATCTGCCTATCCTTTGAAAGAACCATGTACATATCGTAGCATCACGGTCATGTGTCACCATGGACTGGGGGAAAAATCCTGAACTCACTGGGAACAACAAACTTTGAGCTTGAACCAATAGAAAAATAGTGGGTAAGTGCACCGAAATGGTCCTCACCTTTGTTGCTAACCATCAAATAACGCTAAGCCACAAGTTATAACATCGCTCGCTGCTCGCTAAGTATAACACGCTCAATGCTATTGTTTTTGCAAATTTGCTTTGGTATTTGCTTTGGAATACCAACCCAAAGGCTCCTGAGGGCATTCTCAAAGACCAGAGACGTGTTTTTTTCCAAATTCAACAAATTTTCACATAATCGGGTTCGTGCTCACCATCAAGATTGCATCTAGTTCAATATCAAGAAAATCGAAGACATGGGTAATGTTAGGTTCTTTATTAGCTTTCCAACGCATGTAATTTTTCACTTTCTAACAATGTTAAGCCTTTCATCCATAATTCTATTTTGTTTGTATGTCTGCTTTTCTCAAGAAAAAGCAAGGTTTGGTATTTTTTTTTGCTATAAATTAACCGCTTATCAAAAATTTGAAATAAATTAAATTTTTAGAAACTAGACTCCATTCTACAATTTAAAAAATAAATTTTAAA
>VDFB02330000.1:0-20128 GCA_007258455.2 Sequoia sempervirens | reverse complement strand
TCCACCATGATCCTTGGCTAACTGTTTATAACCATTTACTAACATACAACCTTTAGCCCACAATTAGATAACAAAACAAATTGGTCATACGATTATTAAAAAATATATCAAAATATAAGATTACGCTGACTGCATCATCCCCCCACTCCTCCCTGCCACCAAAAAGAAGAAAAGAAAACTTGGAGTCCCATCCGAAAGAGGCTGCTCCAGCAGGTTGTGCTTTCTTAATTGCAGCTCAGAGTTAATAAACCTTTTCTGTCCTTTGCTTTAGGTGACTCACAATGACTTCACCTTTGCTTGAGCCCTTGACCATATAGACAACCTCCTAAAGCTTCCTCTGAGCTTGCTGCTGTTCTTTCAGCCACCTTTGCCTTTAACTGAGCCACACTCGACTGGGGAGAGATGGATGCATTCGATTGGATGGGAGAATGGTTAGATGGGAGAAGTTATTTGTGCCGATGGGTCATCAACCACCGATAGTAGTCATAGGTGGGTGAACATAGTCATTCATGAACCTGCTATTGGGTGAACATGCATGCTATATGCACTCGACTATCTATTGCTAGTTGACAGGAGAGGGGTTGAGGGCCTCTCTTGGTCACTTGCCCATGCAAATGACCCTATAGAAAAGAAAAGGGTGATTCACGGAGTGATTCCCAATCCCAATGGACAGAATAATGTAATTGGTTGGTGTTGCCAACTTAACCATTTGGGCCTTATTAAGCTAGACTTGTTGAGCCAACTACTACTGAAACCACATCCTTTGTTCCTTCATTTCCTTCCACAAGGTCTCATTAGCCAAGGCAACTTTTTTGCTTCTTCAAATGCTTTACATGATCGCACATTTCAATTTGCAGCATAAGATATTGGTACTTGAAATTTTGCTCAAAAGAATACAATGCTACCAAGATTTTTCCATCTAAACGTGGAATAGGAGGAACTCTAATTGGTAGCCATTGGCCTAACATCTGGGGTGTAGTCTTCTCTAGCTATCCTTGGTTCATAATGTTCTCACAAACTCTAAATCACTATCTTCTTCTACCAACTTCTTGATGCAAATGACCTCTTGTTAAGTTAGTGGAGAAAGCGAAAATTCCACACTTCGAACTATGTTAGTGACACCAAGCATGGCTTGGGCCAGAGGTCCTATGTTGTATATAAATTGCTGCAAAGTACTAGTGGAGCAGGAGGGTCTAACCTAGGAAATTGTACTGCTGTAGAATCTAATGGTGGTTGGGAAGATCTACTTGGTTGAGAATATGTTGGTGCAGTGGAATAGTGAACTTGTTGTGATGGTGGGCAGCTTTGTGATGAGCACACGATTATATTGAGGGAGGGAGAGGGTGCGGTGAGAAGGGGGGGCGGGGTGCGGCACAAGGTGAATTGGTATAAGGCAATCTTATACTTTTTCAAATTAATAATCACAATAATATCAAATCACACAACATCAACAATTTAGAACACAAGATCTATTTGGAAACCCTTTCGGGAGAAAACCATAGAGAAAATGATTGCTTGGAACTATTGTCCAAATCCAACCACAACTAAAATACTTCTTACAAAATATTTGTAGGCACCAACCCACTGGAGACACCAATCGCTTCTATTGAGAGACACCAACCTCTAACTCAATAGAGTCTTGTCTTCTTGAGAATAAATCACCTTCAAAATCTGCCTTGAATGATCTTTTATTTTCTTCTCAACAAATCTGCTTGTGTTTGTATGATATATCTTCTACTCTCCACACTTGTTTTCCATCCAACCTTCTTATTTCATTTTTATACCTTCATACCACTTGGAGAGGGGTGCAATCCCACAAAGATTAACACTAGAACAAATCAATCCTACAAGATGATCATTGATAATACTCCATGTTGAATAACTCCTTGGTGTGTCTGGTGTAGGTACGAGTCCATATAGATAAGGCAAAAGATCAAGCCACCTGAGATGTGTCAGGATGCCATTTTGCCAAGACTCATAGTTATCCTTTTCCACTTCCAAGATGACCACAAAAAGATGAACAAAAAAACCTATGATACTTATAAAAAAAATCAGAGACTAATAATCTCAGTGCATATAAAGTAGATCAAATGAAGTCATCTTATGCAAACAAATCCTTTCCAGGTGCCAAGACATCCAAGTAATTGACAAAAATGGGAAATCACAAAAATTGAATAAAATGTACCTGGGGGAGATTCTGGAAAAAGTGCATGAATGGATCTGAAGAGCTCTGAAATACCATTCCAATGTCGTTGGAATCGCGAAAATTGAAGATCTGACGTTGACTAAGAATAAAATAAAACATAAGTAAAATTTGATGATGAGACCTGCACCACTAGAAAGTGCTCAAAACTAGCTTTTTGACGATATCTCGTTTGCCCCGATTTCGACACTGTATGTCCAAGTTATGGCGAAAGAAAAAAAAAATCGCTCCTTTAGGCCAAATGGGGGCTAGGAGGAGGGCAAAGCACAATCCATACAGCTAACCTTAGTGAATATGCTCGAAATATTCTTTTTGTCAACAAATTTTTTTTGGTTTGCCTGAAAATCGAGATTCCTCAGAATATACCTTTACAATGTCGGAATATTCTTGATATAAGTGAATATCCCTATGAATTGGGTTGCCGCTAGGGTTTATTGAGCACTGTTGGGAGACTGGTTTATGACTGTTGGAGTGACGAATTGGTGGCCGTTGGACAGGTTTTCTCAGCTAGTTGAGCTATCACTGGGCAGGTTTTCCCGATTGGTTGAGATGTCGTTGGGCTTTGTGGTGGTTGGCATGCTGGGCAGTTGAGATGCCCAAGTGGGCCTGTTTGTCTGTACACCGTTGCTGCTAGGTACAATCTGTACCTAGCACAACAAAAAGCTATAGCTTTTGAAATACCCACTTTTGTTTTGATTTTTTGGAAACCTTTTCTTACCCCATTCCCCAAGATTAAAACAATTTATACCATTCAAAATAATCGCTCAATCATATAATCAAGCCATATGGATCATGTGGTGGCCTGGAATTTCATTGGGATACGTACTGACCCCTAATTGTTTTCAACTACTGAATTTTGATCAGATGATATGGGTCTTCCTTGGGTTTCAACCATTTTTGGTGTGATGCTGCGTTTGGGGTAGTAGATTTTTTTTTTCTCTCCAAGAGCGGATCTCTAAAAGTGAATAAAGTCCATCTGAGACTCGATACCATATTAGGGGTTTGATGAGTGAATCCTTAGCTCTCGAGAAATCATTTACCTTCATACCTATACACATCACGAGAGGTCCAGCAATTGATTTGCTAGCACAACCAAGAGAGAGATGGTCTGCACCTTGGGCGTTTTGTGTAACATTTAATGGCAATGTGATTGTGATTTTGTGGTGGTCGGTCGCCTTAGGGAAAGATGACCTGGAGTGAGGTTTGGATTTGGGACGGGTGTGTAATAGAACAACAACCTATATTTAGTCCAATCTAAGAATAAAAAATCACTCCTAGGTTTAGCTTAAGTAATTAAAGTAATAAGGGGCTTAATAATTAATTAATGATCAAGTGATGTCCTAATTACACCAACAACTCCCCATATGACATGAACACTCTCACATTGAATTAATTCTCAGAAACTATTTTTTTTTCTAAAATCTATGCTAAGGACCATTCTATAATGATAACCAAGTATTATGAGTGGTGAGTTAACCAACTAGATGATGAATCAAGTATTTGACTAAGACTAACTTAAACATAATATCATATAGATGTACATCCTAGGAGATAATGATTATGACTCGGGGAAATTTCACTAAAAGTAAAAACATGAACAAACTTAGATAGAGACACCCTTCATCAAATGATTTAATAGATAACTACTAAAGACACCCTTAATCAAATGACTTAATAGATAACCATTAGAAACATCCATCATGATCAATCAAGTCATTTGATTAAAGGGTGTCTTTAGTAGTTATCCATTGCACTGTGCGAATCTCACCCAGGGCAATTATTAGTCTACTAGTAAAGTCCAATGTTGTCTTATTATATTATAGCTGTTATCAACATAACATAGTGAACACAGGTTAATGGAAAATAGAATGTATTTATTTATATGTATAAACATGGTGTACACAGTCCTGCAGTGCAGGCCTGGCTTGCATATGATTTGATAATCAATTTGGTGATCTCTGATCATCTCACAACATATACAAATAGAAAGAGAATGGTTAGCTGCAATGTTAGCTGCAATAGTTAGCTCCAATGTTGAGGATGTCAATTGTGTGTTTGACATAAACTTAAACTAAATTATAAATCAAGTTCATCATATCAGATGTAAGTAATAACATTCATTTATTTGTGTTTTTAGCTTATAATGATAATTACAATGATCAAAATTTTCTCTACATTCTCCAGTTTTGAAAGTGTGTTTTCCTAAAAAAATAGTAAAAGACAATAAGATCAAACATTGTAGAAACAGACAATTTATATACACCCTTAATATCCGATATTTCACTTAAGCAACTGATTAGAAAACACAATCATTGTCATTCAGCATTTAGTAAGGACAGCACAGATGAACCCAAAACTCGAACAAAATGGTGTTCTTGATGATCTGCTATTCAGACTCTTGTACCTGCACCTGTCCCCAAACCCGAACCGGTAACTTAGCCGAACTGAACTTAAGCCATTTTGAGAAACTACTTAGATCAAGCTGCATGGAAAGACAAAAAACAATTCCGAGAAGTAACAGAAAAAGGATGCATAAAACCATCTAGTTTTTCTTTTAGATGTGCTGAATAAAGATATCAAATTTTCAACCAAGAATTTTTGGCAGCAGTCCACATAATCTGAACTTTGAAACATTACTTTAAAAACTATGACTTGATGCCTATATGAACTGCAAACTATTCTTACACTTCCAATAACAAAATTGATCTTCTTCAGACAATATAGATGTTCCATAGTTTTTGACTCCTTTATGAATTTAGACCTAAACTAATCTATAAACTATTTAAACAACTGCATTTTTTATTCTCAATATTTGTGGTAACAGCAACTATATGATAAATTCTGAAAGACGATGCAAATGATAAGAATGCCAAAATATCATCAATCTCCTCAAAGAAAAAAAATGTGTTCTGCAGGTATAGATTTACAAGAAGGCATAGGAGTACCCAAAATTGACCTCTCAGATAAAAGGTGAATGTTTTGGATGATTCCACCTAGATACCTTGCAAAGTATTTAGGGAAAAATACTTCTTAAAGTTGTTTACAAGATTACATGAACATTTGGTGCACAAGAATATAGAGGTCTCAGGTCAAAGCAGTGGTTGGAACTTGGAGCTAATTTTAAACCAAATCAACCATTAGATGTTAGCTTGAATGCATGACTTTAGAATCCTAGATGATTATAAATACTTTACAACAATTAATCTACAGAGTGGGTATAAGCATGGCAAGCTTAAATAATATCTACATTCTAATAATAGATTAGCTAGATAAATATCTGACACGCTAAGATTTCTGAGCTGAAAACATAACTGATAGGAAAATGCCTTTCTAACTGCAAATGGCTTGTTAATTTTATATTTTTGGCTAGATCTGAAACTGTCTATTCTCTATGCTGCAATGCAGTACAAGTTAGTAGCAGCTATTGTTGATGACGACCTTGTTTTGATCTCAAAAACATGAAACTATAGTAAAATCACCTATATGAAGGATACTCCTTGTGCTATCATCAATGTTTAGAGTGAGTTTCTTCTAATCTTTGAAGCATCATTTGGGTTAATCTGCAGGTATTTTTGCTCTCTCAAGTTCATCATCAAAACCTTGTTACATTGGAAGGATTTTGTCAAGAGTCGAAGCACCAAATTTTGGTCTATGAGTTTTTACCTGGAGGGGCTTTGACAGATCACCTTTATGGTATGATATGGATACCTGGTAGTTAAATTTGATTTGTTATTGTCTTCATCTTGCATTGTGCACATTTTCCTTGAAAAATTGAAAAATTCATTTTCTTTTAATATTTAGTATTTACTTTCAGTAATCCATTTTTCATGAACTTATATGCAGGTTCTAGGGGCAAAAGGAAACCACTGGACTGGAAAACACGATTAAAAATTGCTGTAGATGCTGCAACAGGTATATTGATCGCTCAAATTAGGTTCCAAAATATATGTTCAAATAGACTGTAAATCTTAAGAAATTCTGACTTTCTTCACAAGGCATTTGAAGCTCATAGTCGCTGAGTTTCCCTCCTGTACTCATTGGCAGCATGATTACCTAACATGCAAGTAAGTAAAGAATGTATGATGCAATCCAACCTCAGCAATGTATGATGCCAACAATATAGGTTCTATAGGCTACTCTACAAAAGGTCATGGTTTCATTTTATATATGAAATATCTTGTTTTAATTTCACATACAAGGCCATTCCACTATAGTTCTAAATTTCTATCTATCTCTATATCCAACCTTGAAAGTCATTCTTCAACAAAAAAAATCTTCACGATTTCCTGGAGTACATATGAAACCAAGTGGAATCAGATTAATCTCAAGATGAATCAATGTGAGATGTTACAAAAAGCATAATTTTTAAGAGACCATAAGAATTTTCTTCTTGAATAATTCATTATATAGTCTCTTGTAATATGGTATTTTCACTAATTATTTTCGACTCCCAACATAGCAGACCTCTTTTTTTGCAGGTCTAGAGTATCTTCACAATGGAAGTGATCCCAGAATCATCCATCGTGATGTTAAGTGTAGCAATATTCTTCTAGATTCCGACATAAATGCAAAAGTATGTGACTTTGGACTCTCTAAGCAGATGGTTCAAGCCGATGCAACTCATGTGACAACTGTTGTTAAGGGAACTGCTGGATATCTTGACCCTGAGTAAACTCGTCATCCATTTTCCTCAAAGTTGTCACTCTAATTAAATATTGTTTTTTTTAACTGCAAATCCAGAGTGTGGTTCCTCACACCCTTATGATCCAATTGATTTTGTTCTTGCAGGTATTATTCAACACAACAACTAATCACAGTGGATGTGGAGGTAGGTTTTGAGGGTGCTTTTTGAGTTAGCCACATGCATGAACCCTCCTCAGCCATCCAGGCCCCATGATGTACACATAATCCAGCTCTCATGTTCTGCCTCTTCCTTTCAGTGATGTCCCTCCTCAAAAATCTAAGCAAACCTTGTCTTTGGTGTTCCATCCGCAGATCACATAAAGTGCATGGGTGGCTGCAACTCAACTGTCTTGCTCTATTAAAGACACAACATCATAACCTTGATTTCATAAAACTCATATTCTACCAATGAATGGGGATAGTGTGATGATGATTCAATATCTAATGTTTTGTACTTCGACACCCATCTTGTAAGTGGATCATCACTCCCTCCTCATCCAACTCCTGTCCTACTTCAGTCGGAAACTAATCCAGACGCACAGCCTCTGACAATGTTACCAAATTTTGTCGCCCCGAGTGCTACAGCAAACTGACCAGGAAGACCTATCCACAGACTAAGCCAGAACCCAGCCACGAGCACAAACCAAACAACCACAGCCCAATCTCCCACGGTATGCCACTTGTTGGTGCTCAGAGTTGTAAGTCCTAAATCCCTAAAGCCAAATATTCTCCTAAGCACCAGGGATGTCAAACTTAGGGCAAAAATCTCAAACTTATGATTAGGTTGGGCAACAATGGACTGATTTACTAAGGTGGGTAAGACCACCTTTGACTTTTTGCTCATCTAGACCAAGGGGGGCTTCCCTAAGGTGCTATGTAGATTTGATTATATGTCCCAAATAGGGATAATAGAAAAATAACAATATTTCCAAAACTAGGGCCCAGAAAAATCTGGAACTTAATTTGCATGCAAGAATTTTTACAATAAACCCAGTTTAACAATCAGATTAGTGATCTGATTTTTCTGCGAAAAGTAATAAATTTCTGAGTATTATCAAGCTCAGGAACAGTACAGGAAATCCTTTTATTTCTGCCTAGAAAGTTCAGAAATGCATTACAATAATTTTTCTTCTATTTTTTGAGAGAACTGAAATTAGTATGCAGATTTAAACACAAATTACCTCAAACCTTGACCAAACCATACCTGTCTTCAAAAATGGTGTCAACTCTCAAAATAAATCAGCGCTAGGTCTGATTTTCTGTTGCTGTCCTCAAGAATGCTCAGAAATATGAAATATCATGCTGAAGTTACTCCAAATCTGAACCTTCAACTCTGAATTTCATCTTCAATTTGGCCTCCAAACCTGATAGACAATTGCAGCCTGAAAATTGATGTGCTATGGTTTCACAAACCAAAGCTCTTCTACCAAAACATATCCTTCTAACTAGGGGGAGCCTGTATGTCTCTCTGAAATCAGGAATACTCAGGGTTTCAGACCTTAAGCCAAGTTGCAGCAGCAATAAACAGAAAACTCACAACATAATGAGCTCTAAAAGACCCCTTGAGAGTTTTATAATATGTCCCAAAGGGATGCATTAATCTCAACCCTTGATTCGCCACTTCTTAATGCAATGCTCCACATTGAAACCCTAAAAACTGAATCAATAAGCTCCTAGAAAACCCACACCCCCTTTGCCTTTTTATCACATGCTTTTTAAAAGTCACTTAAGTACATAAAAAGGGAACAACTTAAGCCTTTTGGCTAGAAGTAACTTAAGTTGCCTAAAAAGATGTGCCCTCAACTTAAAATAACTTAAGTTCACTTAAGTTGCATAAAAAGACGTGTACACAACTTAAGAATAGAATTGAGAACAAGCCAAAGACTCCAATACTTACCCAATGATGCTCTAAGTCCTCATCCTCTTGGGTAATCCAAGGAAAGGACAGCCAATATGCTGTTAATCCTCATCATTTGAGTTGAGGATATTACGTATACCTTGCCAAAAATCATACCTAGTGCATAGTATACTCATATTTAGGCTGTCATTTTGTATCTGTATACTGGCTTGATAATATAAGGTCCTGCACCTTCCTTAAGTAGATGAACTACCATACAAAGTGTCTAAGAATGTGTTCTTGATAGCCCCTAATGCTGTTGTGTACATCTAAATGTGGTAGCAAATACAACTAATTGCAACACAATCTAGAATAATTTTTAAATTTGGTTGTTTTGGATGTGTTGGTGTGATGGGAGGCTGAGCAAAGGTAGATAGGTGCCTATATCCACTCAGGATTTCAGACACAAAAGGATGCAATGACTGGAATCCACTTGGTAACACCTTAATGAAGATGTCATTGAAGGCTACACCTTTATACTTTAGGTGTAAGCTAGGATCTATGCATATAGATAAGAAGATGAATGAAGTTATAGAACATTACAAGAATCTAACTTGATAAAGATATCATTAAAGAGTACACCTTCAAACCCTACGCATAAGTTAGGCTCTATACATACAAATAAGAAGATGAATAAAAATGTAGAACATTAAAAGAATCTAATGTAGTAATCTATAATTAAACCCATACATTTCTTATATTACTTTGAAAAGATACCTTACAAAATCTTTGCAAGGATTTTATATTTGTCTAGCTAGCTAACTAATTAGAAATGACACTTAGAAATGTACACAATACACATGGAGACATTCAAATAATGTTGAATCTACATCTAAATATTCTCCGGGGATTACAAATATCCCAACAATACTCTGAGATGAACCAGATCATTACAAATAACAAAACATCTCAATTTCTGTTGGAAACTGAAACCCAGTAGCTCTGCAAACAACTCTTCTTCTCTTGCAACCAATCTTCCATCCTGATAATGGAAGATATATTGGTCTAAATACATCTATGCAATCCTTAGAGAAGAAATTGATTATAAGGTTGTCGGCAGCTACATATCACAAGCTGTTCTTTTGTATAGAAAATTCTACTGAGGTTCTAATTAGGCCTAGAGGTATCGAGGGCCTTTGCCCCGTGACTCATGTTTCGACTGTCCACCAACGGCAATCCCTTGTCTGGATGCATGGTGCGCGAGGAGCCTACAAAATCCATTGAAATGGTGGCCTAGAGATGGTGTGAGAACCATCCGGAGTTGGGATCCAACCATTGTATTAATGGTTGCATAGATTGACTTCATCTTCCATTATTGAAGGTTGCAAGTGAACTTGTGCCCTTGAGATGAACAACTATTTTTGGGTAGGAAAATCCCCTTTGAGTAGTTGCGGCAGGTGACCCGTGTCATGCATGGAGGTAGGTGGGAGTGAACAATGCAAAATGTGAGAGTTGTAGTATTCTAGGGATTGGGGATACCTTATGACCCATCCTAGAAGAAAGCAAATTAGAGTACCCCTGCATTATTGACTCTGAAAAGACATATGAAAGAAATTGTCAAGAGTCGGGGATTAAGGATACCGCATAATTCATCCAACTTATTGGAGTTCAGAGTACAACATATATTATGCCTAAAGTAGAAAATATAAGTATCTCCACATCTTTGACTAGAAAGGGATACATGAAGGAAAATATCAAGAGTTGGGGATCGGGGATACCAAGGAATTCATCCCACAAGGCATGCAAATAAAAATCAATCGAAAATCACTATCTTGATAAGATAACATAGTGTAAAAGTTCAGGGATCGAGATCTAGGAATACTTCATAACCCATGCTAGAAGTATCGTGTTAGAGGTATCCCTACATATCCAACTTTGAAAAAATATGTTGAGAGAAATGTTGGGAGTCAAGGATCAGGGATAATCTATAACTCATACTAGAAGGTAAGTGGATAAGAGGATGACCAAAACTATGACTCCAAAAAATAGCACAGTGAAAAGGATCAAGAATCAAGGATTAGAGATACACCATACCTCATGCCCAAGAGTAACAAGTTAAAGGTATGCCTACACTTCCAACTTCAAAATGACAAAAAATTGGGATTGGAGGAAAAACATATTTGAATGAGGAAGTTTAAAAACCTGACAAGACAAAGGGGAAAATGAAACAATTTGCTATGAAATTGCTTGATATTAACAAAGAAGATGATTACAATTTATAGAGGAGGAAACCTACTGTAGACATTAAATGTCTACCTACTAGCTACCTAACAACTACTGTAGCTATAATTGACCATTAACATAAGTAGAATATAATATTCTAACAGAAAATACGGGGTTAGAGGAAAGATATACTTGGAAGGGAAAGTCCAAAACTCCGACAATTTGCACATACTTAGAAAAATGACCAGGAAAGAGCCACACTTAGAATTTTTGAATTTTCTATTGAAGGGAACATGGGCAATGGTGAAGAGCAACACTTATGCAAACTTTGATCAAGGGAGACCCATATGGAGTTTTCTTAGATTGATTATAATTGATGGGCCAAAAAAGACGAGATGCATAATGAGGCTAGGGTTCAAACAAACTTGGACATAGTTCGATGGGGTGCCAACACCACCTAGAACCATCAAAACTAGAGCATGTGGTCCACAATCAAACTAATACATTAATTATCATAAAGTTTAAAAAATAGGAGAGAACTGTTCAATGATCCATTAGATTGTTAGGAATTAAATCCCTAATACAATTGATTGATAGACAAGGTATTGGAACATTTTAAGATCATATGATCGAATATAATTATGTTACAAAATTCAATAAAGAAACATTAAAGGAAGCACATGAAATAATACACAAGTCATAGATACAGATGAGACAAAGATTAATGTGAGAAATCCTTATGGGAAAAACTTCACTAGCAAAAGGACATTAACAATTGTATTATTTAGGAAAGATCCATCCAATAAAATAGGTTTCTTTCACACATTCTCAATCTATAGACCAACAATATACAACCTCCAACTAGGACTTCACACCTTTAAAAAATGACACATCAGACCAATCACACTTTGTTCAATAGTGCATTTGTGTGAGTAGATAGATATAGCCATTTTCATGGAATATCAACCATATAACTATCTATTTGCTATGTAGAATACCAACAATCACAAAACTGTCTCATGTCTATACCATGACATTAGTAGGATGTGGCCATCATATTGTAACATGCTCTCTTTCATACGAATGACTACTTCATATACTGACTCATTGTTGTTTATATTATCAGGTTCTACTCAAATTTTGATAGAGGGGATGGTTTCTAGATGGGGACTAAGGGTCTAAGTTTGATGCACGCAAACAAACGAAATTTTATTTTACCCGCATTACGCAGGCACCCAAAACCAGCCACGTACAACGCTACGCGAACCGCAAACGAACCCTACACACTCCGCCAAAGTTTCCAAAACAACAAACACTGGCAAACGACTGCACCGGAAACATCAACAAACGGCGGGCGATACCAAAATGGCGCCAAACGTCCCGCGCTGTCTGTGCGTCCCCATGTACGCTTCTGAAAGGCCCTGTGGGGCCGGGGAGGCAGCACCTCTTCTGGGGGTCTATGGGCAAAGTAGGGTCAAGGGGCAACACCCCTTGTGGGGTCCTAGGGTGGGGTTGAGGGGTAGAGCCCCTACCACCAAGCACAAATTAAGGCCTTCAAAACCTCACAAACCTTCATGGCGAGTGCCATTTTCACAATTTTATCTTATTTTTTGCAACATGTGGAGTCCATGGGATAGTTGGCAGATTCTTCAAGTCTCTTGAATGTCTCAAGGACATCCCAAAGTCCCCAAATTAGGGAGCATCTAGGAAATATCCTTGAGACTTGAGCAATGGTGGTGAGACGGCGAGGGGATGTCCCCTCCAAGTCCCCCACATCCCAAGGATGTCCCCGTCCCAAAAACATGGGTATTTTGGGGGGACGCGTCCCCGTGGATCAATGCTATTAGTCCAAGGTTGTTTACCCACATCTCTTAAATTGCATATATGTTTTCCTACACTATAGCCAAACACTATCCACAATTTGTGGTAGCAAAAACAAATATTTGATTGATACTAGCTACTTTTGGTGCCTTTGTGCATCCCCTGAAACATCACCATGCCACTAGGTATCACCGCATGTACTCCAATAGTGCTGCAAAATCCGCTGCATTGTCATAGACACTACTCATAACATAGCTACAATTATGCGGTCGTGAGTTCTCAAAATGACTCGTGGTTGGGTGTATTGCAACATTGGACTAAGATATGCCTCCATAAAACACAATACTTGAAAATCAACACAAAATTCTACAACTTACCACAATTGTTTCCCAGTCTATGATCAAATAATTGTTAACATTAACTTAGAGCAAAGTTCAATGACATTTACTACTAGAAACTATGCCAAGAACATTTTGTAGGTGAATAGTGTACCAAAGTTCCAATGTTTTCCCACTTGATATTCACTATAGGAGAACATATAGTATCCAAATAAGTTATCCTCATGTGTGAGATTGGGATAAACCCATGTCATCTTTCCACCACAAAAAATTAGCAATATTCATAGGTATTGTCAAAGAATCAACAATACTTAACTAAGTATCAATTTTCATCAATAGTATTTACTTGAGTATGAATTTTATCTGTGTACTTTCCTTGTTTAAACTATCTCCCTAACAAAACGATAATGTACATCCACATTTTTAGTCCAAGCATGATAAACAAGGTTTTTCGCTAGACAAATTGCACTTTATGAATCACAATTCAAAATTGTATGACTCTTAAAACCAATATTATTCAAAGACAATAGATTTCCACAGTCCATATCGATAATAGTAAGCTTGTCTGGATTAAACTGTGTTTGTTTTTTTATCATCAAAGCTTACTATTACCAATATTATTACCTAATCATTGTAACCACAACTTTGCAAGCATTGGTTGCTGCCATCTGCTTTGCTTCAGTAGTGGATAATGCAAGTGTTTGTTGTCACTTACTCATCCAACTCATTGCCGCTCCAAATAGAGTAAAGACATAACCACTTGTTGATCTTTGGTTAGGCAGATCTCCAATCCAATCAAAATTAAGAAACCCTTGTATGTTCAACACTTTGCCTACATCATTAGTGTTATGATAACATAAACAATAATCCAGAGTTACTTTCAAGTACTTGGACACTCTCTTCATCTATGTTCTATGCTCTTTGCTAGGATTTGACATGAGCCTATGTAGAACTCCCACTACTTGGGTAATGTTTGGCCTTGTATAGACCATTGCATACGTAAGGCTGCCTACGACACTTACATAAGGAACATTGGTCATCCTCCAAAGCCTCCATAGACTTAGGACATTGTTCCGAACTCAACTTAGCACCTACTAGCAAAGGAATACTTATAGGATTGTTGTCATGCATGTTGAACTGTTGCAGAATATTCTCAAGATACCTCATTTAGTTTAACCATAGCTTCTTGTTAGCCTTGTCTCTATGGATCTCCATATCATGTATCTTGCAGCACCTAGATCTTTCATCTCAAATTTACTTGCCAATCGAGTCTTGATTTCCCTAGTGAATGCTTTATTGTTCCCAATAACTAACATATCACCAACATATAAAACAATGATTAAAACTTGATCACCAACTTTCTTATAATATACGCAACAATCAGCTTGACTCCTAGCAAAACCTAGTTCTATCACATGTGAAACAAATTCCTGATACCAAATATGTGGTGATTGCTTCAATCCATACAAGTCAATTTTTTTTAACCCCTTAACTTAAATTCTTCAGACGAAACCATATAGATCGCCTCTAAATCTTCATTACCTGATTTAATCATTTACCAAAGCAATAAACAAAACCATAAAATCAACTCAACTAGCCTATTATTTTTAAATGAAAACAGTGAAGCTCAAAGGACTACACAAATTAAATCTTAAAATAATAACACATGCATACACATCCAAATATACAACACAAGTATGCAAGAGGCAATAAAAAAAATCATTGAAGAACATTCAATATCTAGTACAAAACTACATCCTATTTAGAGGCACAGACACCTATAGGAATTACAGTGGAATTCCCACAGGCTCATACTCGTTCAATTATCCTTGCTCAAGCATTTTTTACGCTCCGATACCATTGTTAGGTATTAATGTTGTATTTTTATTGATCAATAAAAGGGTGAATATATACAATGTACTGTGAGGAAATATAATCACATGATAGAAACTTATATCTAATTTTTAAAAAAATTATTATTACCAATAATGAATATTTGACTAACCATATGACGTAATATTGTTAACACATCCATCTAATGGTAGATTTGTTGAAGGATGTATTAATGGTCTAGGCAATCTCCACCCAACTTCTTTTCTTCTGACTTTTTTATGATATAGACATGAGGATTGTCTAAAGCTTGTCATTTCTCATGTACAAAATATTTTACAGGTTCCAAGATTAGGCTACCCACTAGACTAGCGTACATGAGGTTTGGTTGGCTTTAACATGGCCTCTGTGAGCCTCTCATAGAAGCCACTAGGGTGACTCTACAGTTAGTCAGCATGCTCTGGTTTGTTATCAGTTGTCTCAAATAGTTAAACTCCATGGCTATATTCTCTTCTGTTAGGGTTAGAGATGGCAGATCTAACAATTAAATGCAGATTTAATAAACAAAACAGAGAAACTAAAACATGCACAGAATTTAACGTGGTTCACCCAATCTGGGCTACATCCACCAAACCGCAGCCATCCAGTACTTTTATTATCCAGTGAAAAACTTATTACAAAGATGCGAATAATCGCGTTTTTCATCATACAGTAATACCCATCCGAACCCCTTTTTACCAAGTCATGAAAGTTGATTTGAGCCTGGTAATTGATTATTGATTTTTGTGGATTACGTAAAAGTACAGTACTTTTCCTGGGGCCACTCTAACCCCACTTGGCCCACTCTCGCCCGACCCCGCAAGGACAAATATGTATAGTATACCACAATATACAAGATAGGCATGATCAGCTCACACACCAACTTCCAGCACCAAATCATAACGTACTGTCTCAACCTCCACAGTATCTTCAGTGAGCCAAATAAAAATGGAACAAAATTGAAATAATTCAATCATCAATGTGAGGCCAAATTATTATTATTAATTAACAACAGCGGCATTCAAAACCCTTCTCAATCTATATACTGAAATAGATAGCTTAAACTTTAGCCTCTGATACCCATTGAGCTCATCATCTCTGATTATAGATGTGTGCTTAAGTCACTGATATGCATCAGATCATGTATGTCTACCAAGGGCTAGTCACAGTTTCATCTTATCTTTCCACGAAAAATAGGTAGGGTTGCTCCTATGCTTCAATCAGATATGGGGGCTGCATATTGCATCTTCTAAATGATAAATTTATCCAATCAACTAAGCCTGAATTTTCCACTGGTGTCAACTCACTCGTTTGATAATGATAAGCACTCCTGTAAATATTTCTATTTTTCTAATCAGGTATTTGATTTTTTATTTTTTTAAGTATGAGCTACATCTTATCCAGCTACCATACATTTTCATCCATGCATATTTCTTTAACCCATTCTAATTAATAGTGTTACGTGCTTAAATTTGACAGTTGACCTTGCCTATCAAGCAGATATTTTGTTGACAGTTATCCATTCAAAATTTCCCTTCAAATATTAAGTCACACACATGCATAAATAATCCTATATAATTTTTGACAGTATGTCTCAAATCTCCCCGTTCATTCTTCCTAAAATTTTGATTGTATTTTATAACAAAAACACCTAAATATGGCTATATGGCCATCAAATTTAAGCCATAAACAGTTTTGAAGAAATCTCTTTGTTTTCACTGCTTTTTGTGTACTTTCTCTCTAGAATTCTGCAGTGAAAACTGAGACATCATATCATTTCTGAGGACTATATTTCCCTTTCATTCTTGATGCCTTTCTGGAAAAAGAAAAAAAAAAGGAGTACTGTATATTCTTTGAAATGGGCTTCCCGTTTTCAGTGAAATCTCCCTATTCATTCTTCCTAAATTTTTTATTGTATTTTATAACAAAAATACCTAAATATGGCTATATGGCCAACAAATTGAGGCCATCAAGCAATCAGTTTTGAAGAAATCTCTTTGTGTTCTCTGCTTTTTGTGTGCTTTCTCTCTAGAATTCTGCATTGAAATGGGTTGCTTTTTAGATCAAAGAAATGCATGATCAAATCGTTCACAGTACCCAAACCTGAGGACTATATTTCCCTTTCATTCTTGATGTCTTTCTCGAAAAAGAAACAAATGAGTACTGTGTATTGTTTGAAATGGGCTTTCCATTTTCAGTGAGAATTGGTGACTACCATACAGAGCATTTGTTCAAGCCTTCAAGGTGATATAGCCCTAAAATAGTAACTAAACCATTTAAATTTTAGGTGAGGATCAATAGCCTCATAAGCTTTCCATAAATTTTGAGCAATAATGGAGCATTTACTTAAATCTTGGAAGCTACTCCCTCCAAATTTTTCTGTTGTTACAAACCACCAGCAAGAATCTTAAGAAAGCACTTTCTATGCATGCTTTATTTCATCTATTTCCCTCGACTGTCCATAGTAAATGCTAACTATGCCAGGCTCATCTTTGCTTTACATAGAACTTTATCATGAGGTTAAAATCCACTCTTAGCTTATACAATTAAAAACTTATAAAAGATATTCTGGACTTTAGCAATGTGAAATTTATCATAAGGTGAAGTTTCATTGTTCCCAGAGGGGTCTCACACAGGCGAAAGTTCTGAGAGTAGCAAGTAGAACATATACAGGACTGCTGCCTATACTCAATCTCACACAAACGCCTCGCACCCATGCCACAGGCGTCCCAGCTGCCTACACTTCACACCCAAGTGCCCATCCCCTGATCCCTGTCACACCACACCACACCTGCCTGGTCCCTCATCCATACCTCAGATCCCTATCCTCACAAACACCCCTGACATACCTAAGATCATTCTTTGGATACTCTGATTCTGTGCAGGCAAAACCCCACTTACAAGCTGAAAACTATGATGTTGTAGACCCGAGCTTCGAAAACAATTACAAGATAGAAAGCTTGAAGAGAGTTGCCCGTGTTGCTGCACAGTGTGTGGAGAGAGATGCTTCACAGAGACCAACTATGTCAGAAGTCCTGTCTGAACTCAAGGAAGCTCTGGTTATTGAACAAACTCAAAATGAAGTGAATGAAGAAGCAGTGTCACTCTAACTATAATTGATAAAGCCCATTACAGATTTGAGATCATTCATTGTTAATACTATTATTTTCTCATAAGACTTCATGTTAGGTTCACTGGGTGCAAGGAAATCCATTTTGTTTAAGATTTTTGGTGATTTTCATATTTACTTTATAAATTTAAAGATACAAGAGGTAACATTGCTAAAGTCCAGAATCTCTTTTATAAGTTTTTTATTGTATAAACCAAGAGTGGATCAAAGGTATAGTTAAAATAATACTTAAAATTTTATATGTAATGCTACCTTTGAAGTGCCAATTCTTAAGTCAGATTACATTAGACCAGCACCGTTGATCAAATTATATCATCTTACCTTTCCAAGTTTAGGTGATAAAGCTTCTTTATTTTGAACTCTATGTTTTTGAGTTATTATTTTGAGCTCGTGAGGAAAGTATTTGCTTAGGGGAGAGGACCCAGTACTGAGCATGTTTCAATAGTTGTGATAGTAGTTTATATAACGCCCAATATTTTTATCAATATTGGACCAATAGTTGTGACATGACTACACATAATTAAACAAAATGTATTTCTTTGATCTAAAAAGCAACCAATCATGGGATGCCACATCAGCGCTCAACTATCCATGATGTGAATGCACAAGTATCGGTCAACTTCATCTTGACAAAAAGCATGCTGATGTGGCATCATATTTGATGATGTGGCCCTGAAACGAAAGCTATAAGTAGGGGACTTGCCAAGTAAGTTGCTGTAAAAAATTGGGAGTGATTTGAAATTTCCACGTAGGATAATTTGAAGCGCGAAGTTAGGGTGCTCATACTGGGTCCTCTCCCCTAGGTCGTTTGGTTTATAAGGTTTTACTTCAGACTAAGGAATTAGTTCTTCAGTAGGCAAATTTTATATTTTTAAGAGGTATATTTGCTATGATAATAATATTATATAAATATACATATTTTACAATAATTATTGTTGATAATGAGTATTAGTATGAGTTGATTCTTTGAATTACATTTATAAATTCTTTGAAAAAAATATTATTTATAAAAAGTGAAATATAACTAAATGAAACCAGATTTAATGTAATTGATATTTAAGAAATATTTGTAAAATTTAAATTAACAGAAATTTGTGAGATTTATTCAATATAAGTATAATTTCTTTATTTGATGTTAAAATAACAAATTAGAAAATCATCTCTATTAATATTTAGTTAAAAATATTGCATTATTTAAATTTAAAATTATTTTGAAACAAATTATATATTATTATATATTTTAACTTTGAAATGTATATAATCTTGTATTTTTTTAAAATGATTTTTTTTTATATAATCTTAAAGGTAAAAGGTATCCTTTTCTTTAAATGAAAACTTTTATTGATAAAGGATCTTTACACATGTAATCATGTATGTAGGTAAATGTCACCATTCATGCATGCATATATCTAAAATATGTTTTATGGTATGTTATGTATATGGTACAAGGGTTGTACACATCTTAATAATAAGAATTATATCTAATTATTGATGCCAAGGAACTTGGAGATATGTATCCCAAGTATGAGGTACAAACAATAAATTAGTATTCAATGTCTTTATACATGTGGCACAAAGTTTCTCTTAGACATCAAAGAATGTAAATTAATAATTATTATTATTTAAAGATTTAATTATATGGATAAGAAAATCATAGATGGTGATTATTGATTTGAATAACTAAATATAATTATAAAGTAGTTAAAACAAATAAATTGTATAAAATGAAAAAAATAAATTAATATAATTAATGAATATGAATAAATGTAAAATATTTAAAATTGAATAATTAGGTTTGAAAGTATATCTATATTTGATAGGGAAGCATAAGAAATCTTACCTATATTAATGTTAGCGAAAAAAATTAGAGTAGATATATTACAACTTTTGAAAGTAGGTATCTCCCAACTCTTTCTTATGTACATTTGCCTACAAACTTTAACTTATTTACACTTTTCTTGAAAACGTTAATTATCACCTATCTAAATCATTACTTCAAACATAAGAAGAGTTATGTACATTCC
>VDFB02329999.1:0-81255 GCA_007258455.2 Sequoia sempervirens | reverse complement strand
TGTTAATTAAATGAATGTTATATGTTATTAATGGATGAATAAATGAATGTTACATGTTATTAATGGATGAATGAATGATTAATGTTATATGATTGGGTATGGGGAATTGAGAGTGATGTGAGGGGGGGGGAGGGTGAGGGGCCAAATGAGCTTCCACCGTCACATGGTTGGCCTTGTTAAGTAGAGAATATTAAACTATACCAAAACAAAGAGAAGCTCAATAAGGTAATGCACCTTTTCTAATATAAGAAATGCATCGCTTTGAAGCAGAATAAACCAATATGCAGTCTGTATGTATGATCAGTCGTCAGTCTCCGCAATGGTACATTTCCACGAATATATAATATATATATATTTTTTTAAATTTTGCTTCTTCGTCGCAATTTCGACGATAACAACCGACGAATCAACAGAAAGCCTCGACAAAGATTCTATAGCTGCGATGACTAGTTCGTCGAACATTCGACGAACTTCTAGTGTTCTTCCGACGCTACTACTTGCCTATTTCGTCGCATATTCGACGAACTTTTGGTGTTCTTTCGGCGCTACTGATTTTGTATTTCGTCGCTATTTCGACGAAATTTCCATGTTTCCATGCTAAATGTTTGCCCATTTCGTCGAGCCGACGACGAACTTCTGGTGCAGTTCGTCGGTGGATAAACAAAGTTTTCGTCGATATTCTAACAAAATCTCGACGTATGTCACGATGCTGCCGACCGACGATTCTTCGCCGTTATTTCGACGTTTAATTTTTCGTCGGCCTTGCGACAAAAAAATAGTGACGGAAAAATTTTCGCCATTGCGTCGCTCTTCCGACAGAGATTTGTCGAACGACCGACGAACGGCTGTCGGAAAATGGTGTCAAATCTTGTAGTGTGATTTCAATAGCCTAAATATCATGGAGATTTTGCATGCTGAATACACTTGGGAAAAACATTGAGAGTGCAATTTCATTAGGCTTGATAATTTTTTTTTGCATGATGATACATATCTTGATGATCTAATTTGTGAGACACCTTCTGATTCAATAAACACGCATGGTGATAGTAAGATATGGGATTCAAGTGATTGTTTGGGATACCTAATGGAGAAAGTAGGTGAATTTTAGACCAGTGGCATTGTGAGGTATGTTCATCTTTTTGTTCTCAACCCTCATGCAAAATATAATTTGGTCATGTTTTTGATGACGCATAAGAGTGGGATGGATAAGAGATTACATAGAACACTTTGGTATGAGGTGCTCCCTTCTATAGAGGAAGAATCCAAATTATGTAGGTCTCATATTTTTCCTACAAGATAGTTATTATATTGGGTTACAGGTAAAGGAAACAGAGATTTGGCACATTGATATTCTAGTTTTAATCAAAGTGGCACAACAAAAGCCATCAGGTATTGTGAATGAAAAAATCCCAATCTGGCTTTGGGATCTCATAAATTTACATGATGGATGGATTGCTTTACAATATAATACAAAATGATAAAAATGCTAGGTTCAATTGCACCAGATTGGTGCAACAAAGATATGGTGGAGCATTCTTCAAATTCATTTAGGATCCTGGTACTAGCATACAAGTTTAGATTGCTTGAGGACAAGCAATCTTTGGGAAGGAAGGATTGTAATGTCGCAATTTTCAACTCAGGGTTTATTTTTTATTAAGGGTAAATACTTTTGAACGAAGTTATGAACTAGTGAGGTCTCAAATGGGGGACCTCATCCCTAATATAAATTCTCAACAATTTGACCCCTATGGGATTTGAACCTTGATGACAAGAATAACAACACAACTCAACCATCACACTATGCAACTATTGGCCACCTGGCCTAGGTTTTTGGAAAAAAATATTAATTAATCAAATTAAGTTGTTTGAATTAATATTTCTAAGCAACTTATATTTAATTAATTGTGATTTTAAATTAAATATTTTATTATTATAAAGTGACCTTATAGGTTGATGAAAGTTGGGTCCACAAAAAACTCAAAAAGTGAAGTGTTTTTTCTTATTTTTAGAATGTCACAATTTCAGACAAAAATTTGAAGCACTTACACATTAAATCTTTAGAAAAGTTAGTAATATGAAATTTTGTATTTTGAGTCTAGTTTCCAAATATGTAATTTATTTTAATACCTAGATGATACAAATTAATTTTTAATAGGCATGTATAAAAACCACTTTTTAAAGTCACTTTTTTTACCATACCATGCATATGTACAAACACCATAATTTAACCTAAATAAAATTATTTTTCTAATTCCTTTTAGGAAAAGATGTGTAACAAACTGAAGATTGATGAAGATATTTTTTTATAAATTCTTTTTGAATATTTATTGAATTATTTTTTTATTGGTCCTAATTGTTGTTTTTGAAAACCAACATGTACATACACCATAATTTGACCTACACTAATCATTTTTTGATTTTTTTCCATTGTGTAGAGAATTGTCTATAGATTGATGTAATATATATTTTTTTACAAAAGACTAATAGATTAAAAGTTATTAAAATAGAAGACCGATATTTAAAGTTTATGGACTGATTTTCTTAGTAATTACTTAAAAAATAGAAAACATAATTCAATCATATTTTTTTTACATATTTAGAAAATAGACATCACCATATATAATGGGTTTTAATTTCATAAACCAATTTTGAAAAAACACCCATTAGCTATATTGCCAAATTCAACTACTTTTCTTGATATTGTCTTAGCTTTTTAATTACAGGTCAAAGGCTAAGGGTTGGGTTACCAAATCTTTTATGAGCCTAAAACCAAATCAAAAAGCGGGTTGTGATTTATTTTTTAATAGAAGGGGTGCTTGTTTTAAAATAGAATGGATACACTTGTTTTAAAATAGAATGAATAACCGTTTTAAAATAGAATGGGTACCCATTTTTAAAGTGGGTACCTATTCTATTTTCACGATAGGTACCCGTTTACGAATGAGATCGTGATCTAAGGTTCGAGATCCTGTTCCTAAATGGGTACCCATTCCTGTCAACATTTTGTTTTGGCTGAAACTTCCCTTCTTTGTGGACCCAACCTCTTGCAGTTACCCTTATCTAGAGCCAAAAAATTAAATATTGTAATGATTTTAAGGAGATAAAAAGTTTATTATTTTAAAAGTGTTTTTTATAATATATAGATTCTAAAAAGTTTTTGTTTTGGTTATAAAAGGAGGTTGAGAAGAAGAAAGGAATTCATTCTGAAGTTTGATGATTTCTCTTTTCAAGATTTATGCCTATGGCCAAACTCTTATCGATGGGAAGAAAACCCTAATGATTTTCAAATGGATGAAAATCCAAAAGATAAAGTGGTTCCATCTAGGGATTGACAATAAGCTATAAAGATTTGGAGTTTGGTGACGAAAACCCTCAAATTCTGTTGGAGCAATTTCATACAAAAGTTGTCTTTGTGTTCACTGTTTGCAAATAAAGTTTTGGAGGAAATTGATTTGTCTTTCCAAGTTTTGTCAGATTCGCAGGCAAGTTTAATTTGTGAAAAATCTAATATATAGTGTGCTCATCATTTCATAAATAAGTTCCTACGTTTGAATTTATTGGATACCATCTTGTATGAGGAAGTTAAAGAGGATGTAGGAATGAATGTTAGAAGAAGCTGTACCAAGATTAGTGATTGTCATACCATATATATGTTCAAGGTTAATAGCTGTTAAAAGGGATAGGTCTGATGGAACTTTTGAATTTTGCAAAATTCTAGTGTGCTCATGTTAAAACCCTAAAAAAAAAAACTGTTACATTTGTGTAGGGTTCTTATATGAGGTTTAGGGTTTTGTTTCATTTTAATTTGCTCAGCGTTCTATTCTGTCGTTTATTGGTATTGCTTGTTGTCGATCACCAAGAATCTTCTCACACACATAAAATATCATTATGTGACTAACCTTTCTCTTGTCTAGGTTTGAATTGCCTAACTGCTCCATCCATTGTATTGCATGATTCATAAGTCTCCAGCCTACTATTCTCATGTTGCCCTAGGGAAGTCCCCTTTCTTAAAACAACTAATGAGCACATGCTAAAAAATTTCCCTCTTATGTCCCGATAGCCTTCATAGTTGTATCTCTCATTGCTAATTGAATCACTAATTCATACTTTAAATCAGCAATGAGTGATGGGCTGATGCTTTCCCTTTGATATTGCTCATTGCTAATGGCTTTCAAGCCTTCAAAATTGTAATAGCGATGAGCGATACTTTTGTCTTTATGTTCTTATCACTCATCACTAATGGCCATAAAAGGATAAATTTGGAATAGCGATGAGCGATGTGATTTCCTGTGTATCGCTTGATCACTGATAAATTTTGAATGTAAAGTTTCACATCAGCGATACACGATGGACATTGCAAAGGTTGTAAATCTTCTCATCGCTAATTTCTTGCAAAAGATATGAGGAGAATTAGTCATGAACAACGACCATATGTTTTGACTTCATCGCTCATCGCGGATTTGATTTAGAACTTGGCTTCTGAATTAGCGTTAAGCGATAGAGGTCCTTTAAAGGATTTTTTCTCGCTAATATGATATGATCCTACGAGCGATGTTTTTGTGATGCTTGCAGGTTATACGTGTCTGAATCTAGTGCTGACACAACATCTCTTGTCATAGATAAAGTCTTAAGAGAAAGTTTTGAATTAGCGATGCATGATGGAAGGATGAATATAACCAAGGGTTAAACCACAGAACCAGGGGCTAGAGAGCATCACCGAGATGTTTACATCGCTGATAGAGTTGGGAAAAGATAAAGTAGATCAGCGATGAGCGATGACCATAAATGAAAAGGGCAATGTGTCATGATCCTGGGGATTTCACACAGATCAGAAAGAAAAGTGGTGAGAGAACTGGATAACCATTGATAAAGTCTTATAGTAGGATGATCTAATGGACTGAAAAACATCGCATGAATAGCTTCATCGCTAAATTGTACCCTAAATCTTGGGGAGAATCAATGATGAGGTGTATAAAGAAAGTTTCTCTCCAAGAGACTAGTCCTATGTACTTCGCCGATATTAATGAGAAACATGAATTAGGTTGGTGATACATGCTAATCGCTATATCAACTATGATTAATCAAGGTTGGAGGGAAACATGGCAATATTTGAAATAACCTCGATGTTTTCAAGGAGCAAGTTGATAATGGTCGAAAAACAAAGCTCATGGCCACCTTAGATGAAGTTTTAATCGCTCTAAGATGAATAGTCCAGATGCAGAGCCAAACTGAATAGTTACTAATTCGCTTGCGTAAGGAATTTTGAATCATTAATTCTGCATGCTCGAATTTTCTATTTAATGCAGGTTGATTGCTGTTTTATTCACACTATCTTTTCAAACTGCAAAAGAAGTAAGGTATGAGTAGTAGAGGCGATTGAGTTTTTCTAAGCAGAGTTTTAGTGTCTTCATCTTGAGAAAATTGGTATGAGATTAGCTTCTCTGGTATATTTGGGATTTTTGTTGCTAGAATTGTCTGCAATTGTTGGGATTGAGTTATTTGTCTTGTGGGTCTTAAGTCTATAACCTTTTTAATTCTCTCAGTTAGCTTTATAGAAAATGGGAAAAGCTGGTACACCATTTCCACTTGTTAGGAGGTCTAGCCGGCTAAGTGTGTTTGAATGCCGTGAAGACATAGCTGAGCAAGAAGCCATGACTTCTCTTGAGGTTTCAATGGGAAACAGGAGGGCTAGGGGCCATAAAAAGAAGTCAATTGTGCAGAGTACATACCGTTTGAGGAATAGGACCCTTCTAGGTGAAGTGGTCGAATGCAAAGGTAAGGAACTAGCAATGCCAGTGAAGAAGGCCAGAAAGAAAGAGAAGAGTCATAGGGTCTGCCTAGGTAAGCACAATTCTCCTATTGTGCTTTTAGACTCTCCTTCGGATGTTGAAGTTGATGATGACTCAGACTATGGCCAGTACCTGCGCTCCCTGGTGTCATGATAGTTCTGATGACAACGTGTTGGTGATACCTCCAATTGCATCGAAGACAAGGAGCAGTCGAGCATTTTCGGATGTCGATGACTTTGAATAGGGTCACCTCCTATTTTAGTTTTTGATGACACCATGGTCTTTGCATAGGGGGTATTTGTCTTCATGTGTCCATGGTTTGTCTTTCGTTGATGTGGAATAATCTTCCATATGATATGAATCGAATCTTTTTGTTCCAACAACGAATACTATGATAGCGACGACTAATATTCTACACATGTTTTTTGCCTCCCCTATTCTGAAATGATTACGTATGAAACTGCCTGGGGAGTCCTTCGAGGAGTTAGTTAGAATTAGGTTTTGAAATGAACTCAAATGAAATTGAAATTGTAATTCAGCCAGGTGCTTGTTGCTCCCTTGTTTATATAAAGGGGATTTCATGGCTGAAAGAGAGAAGAGAGTTCAAAATTTTGAGTCCAGAAAAGGTCACAATAGATACTATGCTATAGCATAATAGAATGTAAATGGATACTCTAGTAGATTAATCAAAAGCAAGTCTAAGATGAAAGTTATACTGTGTATGAATCTTAAATATGGTTTTACAATGAAATATCAGAAATGAAGAAGAATTTTAGTTTAGAAATATTGCTCTCCTATGTGTTTTCTTCCAAGTTATGAATGAAGATTGTTGATGACATCTTCATTTGTCTTTTTTCATTTGCACAAAATGTATGAATTTGTTTTATGCTTCAGTTCAAAGAATTGATTAAATGCTTAAATGAGCTCATTAGTTTGTGAGAAAAGCATATAGGATTTAGTAAGGAAGTGATACTTTGTAGACACAATGAGTTAGATGTTACAAAGTGACATCCTAATGGTCCACTAATTTATGAGTTTCAATCCAAATTGTATTATTGATTGACTACCAATTATAATTCATTTTCTTCCTTAGATAAAGTAATGATCATCTTGTTAGTTTATCTTATAATCAATTGAGCTAGTATTGAACTGGGCCTAGGATTCAAGATGAAGAACGATTCAAAATACTTTAAATTTCAATGTTCCACTTCTAAGTATGAAGGCACACTCCTTGAAAATAAGTAATACTTCTATCTAAGGTTTGCCAAGCTTTTGATAAGGTGATTTTCATGGAATAGTGCATCTGTGTGAAGAAATACTCTTGACCAAGCGTAAAATATTATGAATATATATGGGATTACCCTCCCTGGGCTTCCCAAAGCCCAAAGAGAAGAAGTAAAGTAATAATTACTCTATTTAAGTGCTGGCCAATCCTCAACCTAGTTGATGATTTGGTCGTGGCAAGCCCATAGGTTAGGACTGAGATTAAGTTTGGTTCTAAAAAAATAACCAACAAGGTCAAGAGATCAAAAAGTGGAATAGTTGAGAGTCCTAGTGAATATAGGACTACCATAATCCTTGTGCAAACTTTGAGGAGTATTTGGGTTGTATTTTAAAAAGGTACACAACTTTCTAAAAATGTAGAGTTTGATAAATTGAGACTCTAGTCAATCGCTACAACCAAATAAGAGAAAAAATAAGTCGTAAGGCTATTAAGAGACTAACTTTACTAGTCACCAACTTTAAGACATTTGATAAAGGTTAAGAAAGCATCACAACCTTCCTTGGGTAGCTCTGGATTATTTGGAGTGACTTAGAGGATGAGGTGGGACCATGGGAATCATTAAGGGTGATAGAGTTTGAAAGTTAATAAGACTACATATTTTGGACCCGTCTTTTGTGGAAGTTTGAGGATCTAGAAAGAGTATCAACCCACTTTGGTAAAAACATGTGGTATACTTATAGTAATTACATTATATTATATTATTTTTGAGTAGATTTGTACACTGTTACATTCCAATTGTTCTTACATATATATTACGGCATACAAGTTATTGAGGGCAATAATCTCTAGTAGCCAACTCTTACTATATATAGTTTCAGATTTTCCTACCTTCAATATATGTGTACAATTATAACAACAAATTGGTTAGTAATTTTCCTTGCTCCTATGTATTTATTATTGTCTAACTAGTATAGTTATTCATATAAACTTGCAATAATAGTGACAAACAATGAATCATAATTTGAGTTTATTGAAAGAAATCCATTTATCACTTTACAAACAACAATTTATTTGCATATGCTTGGTGAAAGCTCAATATAATATTCGCTTCCATTTCTATAAAATTATTTTGGAAAACATTTGTAAGTACACAAATCAGCTTGGAAATACAATGGATTTTTGTCACACATTGTTAAAATATATTGTGGAATAGATCTTGATAATAAAAAACACATAAAATTTCCAATTGGGATATTACATCATGGAATATGCATCTTTGTTGGAACGAGTGCATAATTTTTAAGTAATGGCAACGATCACTAGACAAGTAGACTCACGGAGCATACAAGCATTGCTAATTGATGTTAGTGCCAAAGAGAAGAATGACAATATATTAACTTGTGGATCTGTAGTCCAAGTTCATCCTTTTAAAGTGAAAAAAACATTTTATGTCAACATTATAAAAATATTAATGCTCAAGGGTGTGGCCTTATACTCTTTACAAGGTGTTTCTTGATAATTAAATAAAAAAGTGCTCATGGTCACACATGCATGAATTGTTGTGAATATACATAGGCCTCAACATGTATAAGAATACAATGATGAATCCATTATTTTTGGCTGTTCACTTTTACCCTTCTTTCTAATTGAAAGAGCTTTTAAGACAAGTAATGATTTATAAAGGTACATTGACTAACTTATTATCAATGCAAGATAATTCTATACTGAACGCATTATATATATATATATATATATATATATATATATATATATATATATATAACTCTATTTATTGTTTTAATAATTGTTCTTTATAAGTAATTTTTAAAATATATATTTTTTTAGTTTTTTTTAATATATATATCTTTTTAAAATATTAAAAAATATTTAAAACTCTATTTATTGTTTTAATAATTGTTCTTTATAAGTAATTTTAAAAATATATATTTTTTAGTTGTTTTGAGTATTTTGCTTATTAAATATAAATCAATGAAAAAAAAAAAACAAATATTATTTTTTACAAGGGTAAATGTTTTTGATCTGCAACTATAAATTGGTGAGGTCACAAATGAGGGACCTCACCCCCAACATAGACACTCAACAATTAAACCTCAATAGGGTTTTAACCTTGTTGACAAAAACAACACCACATTTAAACCATCACACTATGCCAACATTGACAAATCTTAAAAAATATTTGCTATTTAAACAATAAAAATTTCAAACATTTATGAAAACAACGCCTCTTTGAATGAGTGATCATAAATTGTGTCCATGTAATAATGGTGTTGTGTACATGTGGTAGTAGTGTAGTGGTAAAAGCGTCTCGATACTCACCAAAATTTGAACCCCTTGATCCATATGTAAGATGGTTACCCTCCCAAAGTAAAACAAGAAAAATTACACATTTTGTAGAATACCCATTTCTGCCAATATTTCTGACTTTACAATTTCGATAAGTTTACCCTGATTGTCCAATTGTTTCGCCAAACGATGATCGTCTATCCCATGAGTCACTATCTTTACCTGCCATATATACATCTATGAAATTCATCTTACCCATCTATCAAATCATTGGATTTATAATTTGAGAGGAAACAAGTACCCAATATATAATATGTCTCCACACTGTATTTTATATAAAATAATTACAAGATTCATTCTACATACCTTGTTTGAAGGAAGTAAATTTGCTTGATGAATATCATGAGACCAACTGC
This sequence comes from Sequoia sempervirens, assembly GCA_007258455.2. Lineage (NCBI taxonomy): Eukaryota > Viridiplantae > Streptophyta > Pinopsida > Cupressales > Cupressaceae > Sequoia > Sequoia sempervirens. The sequence goes on along the minus strand of VDFB02329999.1, from coordinate 71,521 downwards.
CGCAATGTACAGTCACACGAGATTTTGTAGTTAGTACTGATTTGAGGAGTTCTTCTTTGTAAGCTTTCATCCATTGTTTATCTTTCGCAGGACGGATTGATGACGATTCTAAGTCAACCTGTTTACATTGCAAGTTATTACAGTTTAGTAATGAGTTCAATAGAGAAAGTGAAGTAAATTAAATATAACTAAAACAATGGTTCTAAATTGTTCCATTGTTAATAAAGTTTTATTTGTTCTTCGAAGAATTAAGGAAAATGCATCCTGCCAGTTCATAAATGAAAATCGTTAACCTTCAAATCCCTACGAGTTTGATGAGTACTGCATTTTATGTGATAAACCAATTCTTCATAAGAGTTGTAAGCTGGAGGTATGAATCTACCAATATTACTTTCTTTTAAATCTCAGTATGTTGTGGTGTGGCTTCCTTAAGAGGGGCAGCGGTTGGAAAGAAGCCAGATATAATGAATGTGAATAGTTGGACCTCCTTTACCTAAATCGACTCCTTCGAGATGCAAGCATATCTCACTAATGAATGAAAAGCTTAGAAGAGAGTGCTGGAGTCTTTATCTTCTGCGACAGTTCCTCCTCAATGGTGCTCACATTATCCCTTTTTAACCTGACTTCTACACATATTCACACCCTTATGTATGGCAGCTCCTATAAATAAACCATTCAACAAAGCGACGACAAGTAATAGGTATTTGAGTCTTCCGCGACTCCAAAGGTGCCTCACGTCATCCTCCCCATTCAAACAAGATATGGTGGCTACCTATTCAAGGTTGCAACTTCATCACAAGAGCGGCTAAGAGAATAGAGGTTGCAGTAGAGAGTTATAGCTTAATAAGCTTAGATAAATATTAATTAATTCCAACTCCCCATAAGGTTTCAACTCCTCAAGAAGCTCTCCAAAATCCACTTTATACTTCTCATTGCTCCTAAATATGACTTTATTTAATTTTTTTACTTTTCTAGCACATTAGTCATTTAGTAAATAATTAATTTAAGTCAACATTTAACTATGCTTGATTTTGTTGATGTTATAGCAGCTTCAGGCTCATTCTTCCAGCCTCGTGTGAACACATAAATTCATATAGCCTAACGGCTATTCATTTATTTGTGATAATTAATGTGAAGAGGCGCTTCACTTGGCAACTTTGTAATTTCCATCTTGGCCAACCTTCTTTGTATTTGCACTTATTAATTGTAATTATATTTTCTTATGATGGCCAACCCAACTCTTGAAGAGGTGCGACCTCCCCATCAATATGTATATTTAGAAGATCATTTCCACTCCATTCGATCATCAAGCAAGTTCGATTTCTTCCCTTCATACAAGTGCGAATTCTTCAAGGAGCAAATTGCGAATTCTCTAAGTGCAGATTTGAAGTTCAAGGAAGGGCAGATTATTTGTTTGTTATTACAGCCATTGCTAGTGCTGAATATTGGCCTTGTGATTGGCCTCATTGTAAGAGTATTGTTGCCATTGCTTATATATATATGTATATAAGAGTAATATTTGTTGCTGGGTTTTTCTCCCTCAAGTGGAGGGTTTTCCCAGGGTATATGCTGTGTCATTGTGTCTGATTTTGAGTTAAATTTCTGTGTTTTACATCTGATCATAAAACTAACATGGTATCAAAGCGGGTGGATGCAAGATCTGATCAGATGTAAATTCAAATAGTGTTGAAGGAAATCACAGGAGTTGTGAAAAATTATAGTTGAGTAAAAGGAATTGAAGAGCACCCTGAATTTCATCCTTGGCAGACAATTCACCATTGAGAGTCGAAGGAGTTGAATCACCTAGCCTATGGTCAAACAATTTTGAGTGTCATCCTCAGACGACATCCAACAGGGGACGATGTCTTACCAATTGCACAGGTTCTATCTTTGGGTCGCACATCATCTTCTGTCTATCTATTTTGAAAGAATCTGCAGTGGTTGCAATACAGATGGGCTTATGATCTGATTGAACGGTTGTCAAAAGACTTCAGTATGCGGCATTGATGAAATACACTTGGATCGAAAGCCTCAGTCGGGAACAGATACATAGTTATAGCAACCAAGGCGACCAAGGCATTGCAAACCGGCTTGAAGCTACTTGTATGTCTTGACATGCATATCACAGTATTCTCTCTTCGAGTGCTTTGGAGATTCCAATATCAGGATTGAGTGTTAGAAATGTTGACGTCTCTATTCACCAGAATATGCTACATTGCCGACTATCTTGATTCTAAATGGCGGTATCTTTTTTTTTGCTTTCATCATTTTTTTTCTGAAGGTATCTTCCGGGAAGCAACATTGACGCTTCTCACATCATCGCCAGGAGCCACCGTCCATTACGCGAGCATAATGCATGGTGTATGAGTGGTCTTCACCCCATTTCATGCAAGGTTATCAAGCAGTGACATCGTGTGAATGCTTTATTGTATGCTCTCATAGCAGGTATATTCCCTTGGGTTGTATTGCGCATAGGAACTCACTGAAAGCTCCCTACATTCAAGTCATAGGTGACTACTAGCATGGATTTCTGTTCTTTTCCTGTGATTGCATCAAAATGTTTGATACCTCTCAGATCTGCACACTTATCTAGTATAAAGGAATATCTCAGAAGTTACCCTGTGAGGGTGAAAAACGTTGTGGGTTCGGGATAGAAGAATTGTTGTAGAAGCTTTCAATTATAAAGATCATAATTTGAAAGGCATCACTATCAAGACATTTGTTATAAAGAGATAAAGTTGTGGTGATCGCTAGCATAAAATCCCATTGGAGATCAAAATTCTGAAAGGCTAAAGGAGTGGACCTTGTTGGAATGAGCCAACTTCTTGTGTAAGGAGTCGGTTTGTACTATGTGGTTTGATGTCATGAGGCCTTCGGCTACATAATCTTCAGAATCACTGCTCTATGTACAAATTGGACTTAATGGAGTTCGTAAAAACCTGAAGGAGCATAATTTAATATAAATCTCGGGATAGATAAGTGCAGACCTGAAAAGCATTCTGATTTCAATGAGATAAGTATTCTTTTGTTTATACTTTTGAAATCTAGGGTAAAAATTTCAGTTTGCTAAGTTGTGCAAATCTGACATTGGTTATTTGAATCATGTGTGTTTAGTCAAAATCGCGGTTTCTCTTGAATAGCAATCTTTGGGATGAGATCCCTTAGAGACACCCTTTTTATTTATTTATTTATTCATTGTGAGATATTTATGCTTATTGTGATATTTTTTTGAGTGTGACTCAGTGATGAAAAGAGAACTGCAATTTTGATGGTGATTAGTTGGTCACATCAATATCATTCTCTAATGCATGGATTGTGATAGAGCCTTGACTCTTGGAGAGGGTTGGTTCTACATGCTAATTGCATTATGCATTCAAGAAATCTATAGTTGTGCAAATTGTCTTTTGTTGTGCTGAGTTTAGCAATCTCGAGAGGAGTAAAAGATGGAAGAAAGAGTTACATCAGAATTCAATAAAGATAAGTTTCTTTATCCCTTCATTCTGATCTTTTGATATTTGCTACATATTTCACTTATATTCATGTTTTAATATTGTTCATAAATTTTTATGTATTCATGCTATAACTTGAGATAGTAAACCTTGTATGATTCTAGTCTTGATAATTCTTTGGATAGTTATAACTATTAGTAATCTCTCTCTAAAATGCCTCCAGGACGGATCAAGGAGCAAGAGGCTGATGAGAGATCCTACCTGGAGACATCTCTCAAAGACGAAGAACCTATTCAGGTTGTCATTGTGATCAGTTACTTCAAAGGAGAGGATTCGAGGCTCAAGTTGAGAGCATGATCAGGAAAAAGATTGAGGATGTCCTGAGATCTATCAATGATAGGATTTCACTTATGATGGATTTCTTTGCAATCTCTGAGGCAGGGATCAAGAGGGAGTTATGTGACTCACTAAGATGAAATGAAGGTTTTAGCGTTGCAAGGCCGATGATAAAGTCCTTGAAAGACCTCTTCAGCTGCTGAGAACATAATTGCACAAGATAATCTATATGAATTTGACATTGGTAGCTCCACAAACCTATTCAGAATAGAGTGATTTGGGTTGAGGTCAAGGAGGACAATCCTGAACTCTCTACAGTATCAGAGGTGTGCTCTGGAAAACTTTCTCTAAGGCAAGCATTGTAGGCAATCTTGGACGAAGAGGTCAGAAGGTTGATGCAAGTACTTGAAGATTCAGAGGGAGCCTACTGAACCTGAAGAAGATGGTGATCTAGTTGATCTTGGTTCTTTATTTCTTACTAGAGAAGATCATCTCATTATCAAATGCAAGGAGTTAGCTTCTGAATTTGAAATGAAGGATCTTAGATACATGCGTTACTTCCTTGGTTTAGAAGTTTGGCAGAAGCATAATGAGATATTTCTGAGTCAAGAGAAGTACACTATTGAAATTTTGAAGATATTTCGTATGATGGATTGCAAATTCATGTCTACGCCTATGGAGACCAACTTATTGAAGCTAAAAGAGGCTACAGCTAGTTCAAATCTGGTGGATCCTTCGATGTACAGGCAGTTGATTGGATCATTGATGTATCTAGTTAATACTAGACCAAATATTTGCTATGCAATGAGTGCACTTAGTCAGTTCATGTGTGAACCAAGGAAAATACATCTAGTTGCAGCAAAGCATATCTTGAGATACTTGCATGGCACAGTTGGATATGGCTTGAGATATTCTTCAGGTGTGGACTTGAAATTGCATGGTTATACTAATTTTGATTGGGCAGGGTGTGTTACTGATCGGAAGAGCACCTCTAGATGTTGCTTCAGTTTGGGGTCTGTGATAATATCTTGGGGTAGCAGGATGCAGTCTTTTGTGGCACTGAGTACAGCAGAAGCCCAGTATATTGCAGCTTGTGTGGCAGCTCGAGAAGTAGTGTGGCTTCGGAAGCTCCTTGCAGGATTGTTTGGACAATCGATGGAGCCGACTGTCATTCATTGTGATAATCAAAGTTGTGTGAAACCTTCTGTCAATTTAGTGTTTCATGACAGAACAAAACATGTTGAGATCAAATACCACTATATTAGAAATATGGTATTGAGAAAAGCGATCTAGTTGAAGTACGTCAACACTGATGAGCAGACGACAGACATTCTCAACAAGCCTCTCTCCAGGATAAAGTTTGTGTACTTTCAAGACAAGCTTGGTATGGTGGAGAATGAAGCCCTAGCTGAGAAGGAATCTTAGTATTAGTGATCTTCTTAATGCATTTCTCTCTGTGAGAAATTTGAGGTGCAATCCCTTGTTAATGCATTTCTCTTTGAGAGAGATTTGAGGTGAAAGCCCTTGTTTCCACCCTCTGGGAGTAGTCATGGTGGATGTCATGTGTGTGATTCCATGACAACATCACGTGAGAGAGTTCGTGATGATTTTCTTGTACTTGTGCTTTTTTTCACCCTCTGGGAGTAACCATGGTGAATGTCACGATGAGGTGACAATATCATGTTGAGTGATGAGCACTTGTGCACTTTTACCATCCATGGGAGTAGCCATGATGGTTGATATCACGGTGAGGTGATATCTCTTCTTTCCACATATGGGAGTAGCCAATGTGGTTGACATCATGATGAGGTGATATGTCTTATGCAGCTAGAAGTATTTCTCCCTAGCTGAGAGGGAGTGTTGATGTTATAGCAACTTTGGGCTCATTCTTCTAGCCTCATGTGAACACATAAATTCATATAGCCTAACGGCTATTCATTTATTTGTGATAATTAATGTGAAGAGGTGCTTCACTTGGCAACTTTGTAATTTCCATCTTGGCCAACCTTCTTTGTATTTGCACTTATTAATTGTAATTATATTTTCTTCTGATGGCTGACCCAGCTCTTGAAGAGGTGCGACCTCCCTATCAATATGTATATATAGATCATTTCCACTCCATTCGATCATCAAGCAAGTTTGATTTCTTCCCTTCATACAAGTGAGAATTCTTCAAGGAGCAAATTGGGAATTCTCTAAGTGCAGATTTGAAGCTCAAGGAAGGGCGGATTATTTGTTTGTTATTACAGCCATTGCTGGTGTTAAATATTGGCCTTGTGATTGGCCTCATTGTAAGAGTATTGTTGCCATTGCTTATATATATATGAGTAATATTTGTTGCTGGGTTTTTCTCCCTCAAGTGGAGGGTTTTCCCAGGGTATATGTTGTGTTATTGTGTCTGATTTTGAGTTAAATTTCTGTGTTTTACATCTGATCATAAAACTAACAAATTTAACAACTTATAATTAATTATTTCCCACACAACCAACTGAAAGTGAAGAAAATATAAAAACCCAATCAAAAGTGACATCTTAAGGTGCCAAAATACTTTGGAGCTCCTCAAAAACATCAAATACCCCTTCTGGCACGACTGACAGTCACTGAGTAATCCAAAGTTAATTTCAATGCTAACATGACTGAAAACAGGGACATTACAGTCTGCCATACCCAAAGATTCTTGTCCTCAAGCAATGTTAGGGCACCCTCAATAACAACTGGCTAAGCCAAACTGAACCCAAGTGTGATCCCAAGGTCCCAAATAAATCTTTAGAAATATCCACCATGTTGTCACTATGCCACTCTAATTAAAATTGTCAATCCATAATGCTAAGTCCGCGCTCTCCTCTCTAGTGACCAAAAAATGTAATCATCATCAAAACCCAAACTGAAATACTTGCGAGGGCTGAAATCTATATCATGAAAAATATCCTACCAAGGCACCTCAATGAGGTCCACAATTGCAATCCCATTGCCTAACACAATCCTTGGCAATAGAAAATATAATTTGCTCAAACCCCAAGAATAACCTTCAACATATCTCCCCAGCATGTTATCCATCCCTGACCAAAAGTTGATAAAGAAAATGACAATAGTGTTGTCCCTGAAATTTTCATCCTAAAAATAACTTCCTGATCATAGACTAATAATTCCTCACCGCCACTTAACCTCCAAGTTTCAAAAAACCAACTTTGAGCACACCAACTCACCCAACCAACTGCAATCATCACAACATCATCTACGGATATATATCAATAGTTGGCTTTCAGTTGTTTATTGTGGTCGTTTGTCCTTGATGTCAAAACAGATTTTGGTGGTGTGATTTCCTCATTGACAGTTGATGTACATGGTCTCAGATTCAGCTTTTGGTACATATTGATTGGCTTGAGTAATACATCATCATTGGTGGTCATTCATGTCTTGATCATATTCAGTAATGATTGGCATCATCGCAAGTTTATGATACTTGGTGCATTTGATTATCGTTGTATTCAGTATTTGGCATATTCAATATTTTGTGAACAGTGATTTGATTTTGCATCTTGATGATTGATATTGTCATATGACATTGGCACTATTGTTTGGCACTTTTGGTTTTGGCATTCAGTTTCACAGTCAAATTTGCAGCATTGTGATGTTTGTTTACATTCAGATTTTATATCTTGTGGTACTGATGTAGACAACAGTTTTACTTGGTTCTGACATGGCACATACAAGTGATGACATTGCAGTGGGAAGATTCATTTCAAATTTTTAGGTGACGACAGATGAGAAATACAGGTGATGACATTTTTGTTAAGGTATATTTGTGTTTCAGATTTCATGACTACATTTTTTTGCTCAATCAGTTTATCAAACTGCATTTATATGCACACAACTTTCATGCATTTCTTGGTGCTTACATGATAAGGTGAAAGTTATTGTTTCACTAGCACACATTATATTGTGCTCGAGCTTCACTTTCATATTGTTTACTTTTGGTATAAAGTGCAGAGGCATTCATGTACAGAAGTCTTTGGTATTGTTTGGTATCTCAGATAATCTTTCAGAGGTCTTGGTATTCATGTTTATGATCAGTTCACATGGCTTTGACTTGGCATTGTTAATATTTGGATTCTCCAAAGTAACATTTTATGATTTACATATGGATACTTGCATTTTACATGGAATCAAACTCGGTTTCAGTATATAGTTTATTTGCCCTTGATAGTTATCGGGCCTCTATTGTTTCTAATGGCAATCGAATGATATTGGGCTTACCATATGATATATAGTTCATATTTGTGATGTCCCCGCTCTAGTCAGTTATCAGGTGCAGTCTGTTAGCCTATTTCTTGGACCCTCGTGGGCTAACTGGATTGGTTAGAGGGTCAATGGTATTTTCTGGAGGAGTTGGTCGTTCTCATTTTTAGAAGTCAATGATTGGCTCACTGCAGGCCTTGGCAGTTTAGGAGTTGACAGCTTCTGACGGCACATAAAAATATGGAGTTTTGAGGAAGTTATGATTAGATTTAAGTTATATTAACTTAATACTTTATTATAAAGTCAAATTGACTTTATTCTTTTTATATCACTTAAATATTCATAAAAAGGTGATTTAAAATTAAATCACTTAAAACATAAAAGTTGGCGCCCAAGTATTTAAGTCTAAACTATTGAAAAGGGACTTAAATATATTTTAAAAGATTTAAATGATGAAAGTGGCTTCCTTTTCTTGAAATGCATGCCTTTTGGAATATAAGGCATTTTGGCAATGAGAAACTCTATTCATGATTATTTTGACTTTGCCTTTGGGTTTTCTTCTGTGCTTTCCTCTGTGATCAGGCTTTGAGCAAATCTTCCATTGGAGAACGAGATCTCTTTGATGTTGAGCATTTTTGAGACTGTGAGAGACCAGTCGAATTAGTGCAACTGCGAGGGGTTCATTTAGAGGTTCTACATGCTTCAATCAAAGTTTTATTATTCAGTTTTTACTTGTTTGCAATAAGGAAGGGGGTTTCTTCACTAGAGACGCTGTCTTCAACAGATCTCAGCTTCTAGCTTTGTCCTTTTGGTTTCTTCCTTTGGTCGTACCATTTTCCTTGGGATTTGTGCCTTCCTAGAGGTTTGGCGTGTGAAGCTTGTAACTAGAACGCCTTCTCTTTGACTCCTATATGTGCTTCTTTCTTGGCAGCTACTCCTATTAGCCCTTTGTATCCGGTTTCAGAGTGGGAGAAGTCATTTCTGGAGGCCAGGCGTCCATATTTGCCAGTTTTCACCATTCTTGGCTGGCGAGTTGACTTATCTTTTTAAATAAATAATCTGGAAGCATTTGGGTATGTTTATCATTTGTGATCCATTTGTTTCAGTTAAATAATACCTTCTGCACTTCCATTATGTAGAGAATAGCTCATTTTTATAGTTTATGAGCTTTTATATGATGCGCCCCTTCTCTTCTGTCTACAAACTTTCTTTAAAAAACTAAAAAAACACAAATAAGATAAGGAAAAATACAGGGGTTTGAATTGTGAGCTAGCAGGGTTCATCACAATGGTATCTGTAAAAGTCCTTACCTGTCAGGGCTGAGGGAAGCTGAAAAGTAAGACTTTGACGTTCCTATTCCACTCCAAGGTTTGTTCAATATTTATAATCTGCACTCATTTTTTTGTATACATATCCAAGTGTCCAAGAGTTAGTTTTAATGTCTAATTTCCAAACAATAGATATAACACATTTTGCAAGAAGTAAGAATACAATGAGGGAGTCATGCATCTTATTAAGGGAAAGGAACTATGACAGACCTAAGTAGCCTAAGGCCTACCACCTCCTAATTGCCCAATCCCTGTTTCAGGGCCTAAGAGGCTGAAGCCTAGGTGGGACCCCCAATCTTACAACCCAATCCCGAATCAAGAGCCTAAGGGGCTATAATGCCCAATCCCTTAACTGGGCCTAAGGGGTTGAGAATGGGGTTTTTAGGCAATCTACTTAAGACATGATTCATCTCTCTTGATAGGATAACATGCTCAGATCAGGCAGTTTATTTGCAAGCAGTAGTCTAGTAGTCTCAAATATCCAAATTACATTTCTTATAATAATTATACAGCAACCAAGAGATGATAATAACCCAGATGCTATTCTGAGTTGGACAATATTCAGTTTCTATAATTATAATTAATAATGTTCCTACTGCACATACAAGAAATATAACAAATCGTAATTCTGATTTAGTAATGTTTTACATTCATAATAGAAGATATAATCTAATCATAATGCACAGAAAATCAGAATGCTTTTGCTACGTTTAAGCAATGTCTATAATTCTATAAGCATATTCATTTTTTCATTACACAGGGACGCAACCTATAGTCATGGACTTATAGCAATATTCACTATAATCATAGTTCTATATATAATGGAAGTTTCCTTAAGAAGACAGAGACCCGTGCTTCCTGGATAAACCTCGGAACTCAGTCCGCCTACAGCCAGAACCCTACTCATGTGCGGAAATGGTTCTAAATACTCCAGTCGGTCTTAGGTATGATATTCACAATGGCGAATGAGCTCCAGGTTTCTTAATTTCAAAACAAAATCATAGAATGTTTAAACGACATCCATAATAATTCGTGCAGTGTGAAAATATCTAAAGCAAGAAATTACGCATGAAAGCTAAGTGAGATCACTCACTGTTATGATCAATGTCCGCCTTCTGTCCCGTCGCTTTCTACTCCCTTCCAAAAACATTCATCCCCATTCTCCATCGAGCATCTTATACCTGTCGATGCTCTTCACGGGTATGTCGCTTGCTTGAGGGGAGATGTCTTTTGTGAATAAAGCTTTTGAAAATAAATGAATTCTAAATCTTGCGTTTTTCCCTTAATTCGCTTTTTGTATGGAAGATGTCATATTTATTTTATTTATAGCATTCTTTTATGTGGAAGTTGTGATTTAATTAAAAGCTAACATTTAATTGTTATTTTTTATATATATACATATCTATCATTTAATTATCGTTTTATATATATCTATTATTTAATTATTATTTTACATATAAATATATATTGATTTTCCTTTTTTACACCTTGTCAAGCTCAAGAAGTAAAATTAACCTTTTAATAAATTTATGTAAATGTGAGAGTTTCTTTGGGGATATGACAGTATTAGAGCACTGATCCTGCCAGCCTGAAGGGTTAGCAGCTTCTATGCGGTCTCATCAGAATAGGTTTGACAAGTACTACTCATGCAGGGCTCCTGGTTTTCAGAGAAGTACCTTTGAACCATTTTTCCGTTTGACGAATAGGAAGAAGAATTAGACCTTGATAACATGGCTGACAGGGAAGGTGAAGGTTCTCACAAGAATCCTCTCAATGAAGAGGACAGAGAAGCTAGAGATGTACTCAAAGGCATGGTGGCAGGCCAAGAACAGGTGGCAAATATCCTCCAGCAGCTCAGCACCAATGTTCAAAATTTGACACTTCATAAGGGTCAGAATCAGGGTCGAGATCAGGAAGGTAGTATTCATGGAGAACCCCATAGAATCATTGCTCCAGCACGCACCTTTGAGAGACCCATGTACCCTACTTTTATCAGAAATGATGCTGATGAAGAGGATGAGGTTGAACAAGGTGGTGAAGTCAACTTTGCAGATAATATCATGGCTATGCATGATGAATGGGATGCATTGCCTCCGAGAGGTAAGGATCACCTTAACTTCGATTGATTCATGAGCCAGAAGAGAGAGCATAATCGTAACAGGAATGACAGGAGGCCTAGAAACAAACATAATGATCTCAAACAGGCTACCAACAAACTGACCTTAGTTCACTATGATGGCAGTGGTAGAGTTACAGCACGTGCCTGGGTGAGTAAGTTGGATACATTCTTGACACTACGTCCTATGCTAGAGGAAGATGCTATACGATTTGCAGCTCTCCACCTTGATGGCGTAGCACATGACTGGTGGATTCATGGCATGGCAACACTTCATCATGATAGAATTACCTTGTACCAGGAGTTTACTGATAGATTGGTAGAGAGGTTTGATAGACGTGATCTCGAACTATTCTTCAGGGATCTTGTGCAGTTAAAACAGTTGGGCAGCTTGGAATCGTATATTGGGGAGTTCTAGAGACTATCCGTGATGGTGACAGGCATCTCAGAAAGAAGGCTGATCATATTGTTTATTGAGGGTCTTTTTGAGCCCATGAAAGGTTGGATCAAGGCATTTGATCCCCCTACTTTACAGGAGGCCAATAGGAAAGCTCGCAGTATGGAACTCACTACACCTTGTAAACAATTTGGCTCGAAACCATCTACTTCATACACTGATAACAAATCTGATCCAAAGAAGGCTGATAATGCTGATCAAAAGAAAAAATATGCAACAGCTTTAGATCGTGAAACAATGAATGATCTACGTAGAAGGAAGCTCTGCTTTTATTGCAAGGGCCCATATGACCTCAATCATGACTGCCCCCTCAAGCCTAAAGGGAAAAACAGGCACATGGAATGGTTCTATGAGGGAGAAATGTTGACTGATTTTTCAGACCAGCATGCAAAGAGAGGGATCTTTCAGACTCCGTGGGAACTTAGTGGGTCAAAGAGTCATATCTCTTTTGGATACAGGAGCAACCCACAACTTTATTGATTCACGGTTAGTGGAGAAAAGGGGAATTCAAACTCAGCAGTTTGAAGGCATTCAAGTGAAGGTTGCAGATGGGTACACTCTCAACTGCGAGAGGATGATTCCAGATTTGCCAATGAAACTCAATAATTTTGAGTTTAAGGCAGATTTTTATGTTGTGAACATGGGAGGGACAGATATAGTTCTCGGCATGAAGTGGCTTCATGCGATAGGATAGTTCACACTTAATTTGCATGACATGGAGATTAAATTCAAAGTTGATGGCACAAATCATGTTCTTAAAGCCATCAAGGACAATAATGTAAAAGAAATTTCACTCCGAAAAATGCAACGTTTGATTCGGCATGACATGGTGGATTGGGCAGCAGAGTGCAAGGTAATGCCTTCATAAAGGGAGCAACAAGAATCTCCTTATCATTCAGATGTGTAGGAACTCTGAATCAAACATGCAAAGGTTTTCAGTGCTATTCCACTAGGTAGACCTCCTGATAGAGGTATTGAGCATATTATAGAACTGGATGAGGGCACGAAACCTATCATGATCACTCCTTACTGGCACCCCAAACGTTTAAAAGATGAGATTGAAAAAACTATTAAGGAACTTTTAGCTATGGGGCACATTAGGTCGAGTAAGTCACCCTTTGCTTCATCAGTTGTTTTGGTGAAGAAAAAGGATGGTACACTTAGGATGTGTATTGACTACAGGATGCTCAATAGGAAGACTATAAAGAACAGGTATCCTATTCCACGGATAGATGAGTTGATAGACGAGTTTCATGGAGCTTGCTATTTCTCGAAGATTGATTTGAGGACAGGTTACCATCAGATCAGAGTATGAGAGGAGGATATTGAGAAAACCGCAGTCCGATGCCACTGTGGACATTATGACTTCTTGGTTATGCCATTCGGTTTAACCAATGCTCCAGGTACATTCCAGTCCACAATGAACAGGGTTTTCCATCCTCACTTGAGGAAACTTGTTTTGGTGTTCTTCAATGACATACTGGTTTACAGCAAGTCTTGGGAGGAACACATAGTTCACTTGGATGCAGTATTGAGCATATTGGATAGGGAGTCCTTGTACGCCAAGGAATCCAAGTGTGCACTAGGATTGGGAGAACTTTTATATCTGGGTCACATCATCAGCAGTGAGGGAGTCAGTATGGATCCAAAGAAAGTTCGTGCTATCATTGATTGGCCTACACCTGAGACATTGACACAGCTTAGGGGGTTTGTAGGTCTATGCGCCTTCTATCGTCGGTTCGTTAGTGGATTCTCGCGTCATGCAGCGCCACTGACCGATTTGACTAAGAAGGGAGCCTTTGTGTGGACACCTTTAGCATAGGCGTGCTTTGAGAAGTTTAAACTTCTCATGACTTCATGTCCGGTTTTGGCATTACTAGATTTCACCAAGCCGTTTGAGCTACATTGTGATGCCAGCGGTGAGGGTATTGGGGCAGTCATCATGCAGGACCGACACCCTATAGCTTTCAAGAGCAGGAAGCTGAGAGGTCCTGAGAGGAGCTTTAGCATCTATGATAAGGAAATGTTGGCCATCATGCATGCCATGGCCAAGTTCAGGCAGTATTTGGTTGGTAGTAAATTCTGTGTTAAAACCGATCACAATAGTCTGAAACATTTCCTAGGACATCGAGATTTGAATGAAAGACAACAGAAATGGGTCAGCAAACTTCAGTCCTATGATTTTGACATCTCCTATGTCAAGGGTACATAGAATGTAGTTGCTAACGCATTATCTTGCCGCCCACACTTGAGCTCCATTACAGAGATTGCAGAGGACTGGAGACACATGATAGTTGCAGAGTATGCTAAGAACCTGTGGGCTTCTAGCATAGTGGATGGGATAGTACAGGATGGTAGATACTCACTTGTAGATGATCTTATCATTTACAAAGGGAGGATATTTCTAGTCCCAGGTTCTGAGATGAGGGATAGGGTATTGAGATCATTTCATGATTCACCTATGGCAGGACATCCCGGTTACTTTAAGACCTATAGGCAGGTATGGGAGAGATTCTCTTGGAAGGGTCTCAAGTCTTTTGTTCTTCAGTATGTCAGGGAATGCCTTGTTTGTCAGCAAAACAAGCAAGAACATACATACCCTGCAGGATTACTTCAACCGCTTCCTATTCCTGAGAGGAAGTGGGAATGCTTGTCGATGGACTTCATTACGGGCTTGCCGAAAGCTCAAGCGAAGGACAACATTTTTGTGGTAGTAGATAGATTGACGAAGTATGCTCATTTCTTCCCAATCACTACTACTCACACAGCTACACAGGTGGCAGACTTGTTTTTCCGAGAGGTATTCAGGTTGCACGGTTTGCCTCAGAGCATAGTCAGTGACAGAGATAGCAGGTTTTTGAGTAACTTCTGGCAGGAGTTATTCAAACTTTGTAGGACAAAGCTCACTCCGAGTACCAACTACCACCCATAGACAGATGGGTAGACTGAGATAGTCAATAAATGGGTGGAGGGATACTTGAGGAATTACAGTTCAGGGCAGCAGAAGGCATGGGTGAAGTGTGAAGTGGTTATACCTTTGTGAGTATTGCTACAATACTACTCATCACATGAGTATTCAAATGACACCATACCCAGCATTATATGGATATGATGCTCCGAGTTTTCTAGATTTGTTGTTGAGTGACAACAGAGTACCTAGTGCTGGGGATCTATTACAGGAGAACCAGGACATTATGAGAGCACTCAGGGAGAACATTCAGAAAGCTCAAAATCAACAAAAGAAATATGCTGGTCAGAGGCGAGTGGAGCGATCTTTCGAGATCGATGATTTGGTGTATTTGATGCTACAGCCTTATAGGTAGTCCACCCTTCGTAAGAAGGGTGCCGAGAAACTCAAGCCACGATACTATGGACCATTCAGAGTTGTCAGACGTGTCGGTGAAGTGGCTTATGAGTTGGATCTACTGGTGGACAGTAAGGTTCACAATGTGTTCCATGTGTCACGCCACAAAAAGGCGTTGGGACAACAGGTGACTCCTATTGATTTACCACCCCTGGATGATGAGGGGAAGTTGATTTTGATACCTAAGGCCATTCTGGATTCCAGAGAGCATCGTCTTTGGAGGCGGGTTATCAGGAAATATCTGGTAAAGTGGAAAGATCTACCGGCAGAGGATGCAACTTGGGAGGGTGACAGTATTTTACAGCATCTAGCTTTGAGTTTGCTTGTAGACAAGCAAATTCGGGGAGGGAAGACTGTGATGTCCCCACTCTAGTCAATTATTAGGTGCAGTGTGTTAGCCTATTTCTTGGACCCTTGTGGGCTAACTGGATTGGTTAGAGGGTCAGTGGTATTTTCTAGAGGAGTTGGTCATTCTCATTTTCAAAAGTCAGTGATTGGCTCACTGCAGGCCTTGGCAATTCAGGAGTTGATAGCTTCTGACGGCACAGAAAAATATGGAGTTTTGAGGAAGTTATGATTATTTAAGTGATTTAAGTTATATTAACTTAATACTTTATTATAAATTCAAATTGACTTTATTCTTTTTATATCACTTAAATATTCATAAAAAGGTGATTTAAAATTAAATCACTTAAAACATAAAAGTTGGCGCCCAAGTATTTAAGTCTAAACTATTGAAAAGAGACTTAAATATATTTTTAAAAGATTTAAATGATGAAAGTGGCGTCCTTTTCTTGAAATGCATGCCTTTTGGAATATAAGGCATTTTGGCAATGAGAAACTCTATTCATGATTATTTCGACTTTGCCTTTGGGTTTTCTTCTGTGCTTTCCTCTGTGATCAGGGTTTGAGCAAATCTTCCATTGGAGAATGGGATCTCTTTGATGTTGAGCATTTTTGAGACTGTGAGAGACCAATCGAATTAGTGCAATTGTGAGGGCTTCATTTAGAGGTTCTACATGCTTCAATCAAAGTTTTATTATTCAGTTTTTACTTGTTTGCAATAAGGAAGGGGGTTTCTTCACTAGAGACGCCATCTTCAACAGATCTCAGCTTCCAGCTTTGTCCTTTTGGTTTCTTCCTTTGGTTGTACCATTTTCCTTGGGATTTGTGCCTTCTTGGAGGTTTGGCGTGTGAAGCTTGTAACTAGAACGCCTTCTCTTTGACTCCTGTATGTGCTTCTTTCTTGGCAGCTACTCCTATTAGTCCTTTGTATCCGGTTTCAGAGTGGGAGAAGTCATTTCTGGAGGCCAGGCATCCATATTTGCCAATTTTCACCATTCTTGGCTGGCGAGTTGACTTATCTTTTTAAATAAATAATCTGGAAGCATTTGGGTATGTTTATCATTTGTGATCCATTTGTTTCAGTTAAATAATACCTTCTGCACTTCCATTCTGTAGAGAATAGCTCAGTTTTACAGTTTATGAGCTTTTATATGATGCGCCCCTTCTCTTCAGTCTACAAACTTTCTTTAAAAAACTAAAAAAACACAAATAAGATAAGGAAAAATACAGGGGTTTGAATTGTGAGCTAGCAGGGTTCATCACGATATTACTTTTATTTTGTATCGGCCTTTGTATCATTTTAAAGTTATGTAACACATGACTATTGGCCTTATCATGTTGTAGACACATCATCATTGTGGTTGATTTGGCAGCAACATCATCATTATGGATTGACTTGGAAGTGACTGTAGTGTTTGTTGGCAGACTTCAAAATTCATTATGATGTTTTTTTTTGGACTTCAAATGATATGGAATATCGTTGCATTCAGATTTGACAGCATATTCACTTGAGTTTTGTATTTGATAGGGCAAAATGAGTTTTGCAACTAACACTTTGATGAAGGCAAAACCCTAGCCACCTGGAGCCAACATGGAAGAGAGATTTGATCGACAGTTTGGAAAAGCTCAAAGTCGGGTATTTCATTTCTAGTTTCTGCATTTTTTAACAGGGATTATTTAAATGCATTCGTTAACAGGTATTATTAACTGCTCATATTTGAAATGCATTGTTTCCTAATCAGGATTTGCAAATTGTTTTGAAATCCTAATGGCATTTGATGTATGGCTCCCGAGGTTGTTTAGAAACCCTAACTGCATTTGTTGATTTGAGGACCAGTTTTGAGAAAGTTGGTTGATTAACAAACAGAGTTTCATTGTTCAAAAATGATTAATCAAAGACTCCAGTTATTCCTTTTGGAATCCATTTTAACTGTTTTTTATTGTATAAATATATGGTTGCAAGCCATTTCTAAGTAGAGAGAATTTGTATAGCTGAGGATGAGAGTTGAAGTAACAACAGGACTTGCAGACTTGTAAGGGTATTTTATTAAAACATCTTTATAGTGCAAAAACAGGGGTTTTGAGAGAACATTATTCTTTTTGGTTCTATACAGAGATTATTTTTTTATTGCAGAATATTTTTGTAATTGTTGGCGTAAAAACTAACACCTCTGGAGTGCAGGTTTGTACGGACAGCTATGTACACTGCATAATGAGTGCTCTTCAAATTAGGAGGGGAAGCTCCCTCGTAGTGCTGGAATGCGTGGAAAAGAAAAGTAACCTAAGACCTATCTTTTTGTTCTCAGCTGGAAGAGGCACAAGGTTAAGAAAACCAAGAACGTTGCAGCTAAGGATTTTCTGGTTTCGCAGATCATTAACTACAACTAAACTAACTTAAATTCTATCCAGTCTCCTCAAGAAAACAGAGCATGAGGAAACGGAGCAAGGTTTGACTATCAGACGATAAACGAGTATAGATTCTCAACTTGAAGGCAAGGTGGCGCATCTATTAGCTCAATCTAGACAAGTTTATTGGCAACAACAACACACGATAACCAAGCTCAGATTCTCTACTTGAAGGCAAGGTGGCGCATCTATTATCTCAATCTAAACAAGTTTATTAAGCACAAAACAGATTTCTCTAAACTATGGGAAGAATTCACCATGACAATCGCATGAAACCCTATGTGGCATAACAATTGATCATAATAGTAAAGACTCAGAAAACAGATTTATCATTACAATCGCATGAAACCCTATGTGGCATAACAATTGATCATAATGGTAAAGATGC
The DNA here is from genome assembly GCA_007258455.2 of Sequoia sempervirens. Classification (NCBI taxonomy): domain Eukaryota; kingdom Viridiplantae; phylum Streptophyta; class Pinopsida; order Cupressales; family Cupressaceae; genus Sequoia; species Sequoia sempervirens. Next base: position 53,093 of record VDFB02329999.1, on the reverse strand, counting down.
ACAAAACAGATTTATCTAAACTATGGAAAGAATTCACCATTACAATTGCATGAAACCCTATGTGGCATAACACTTAATCGTAATAGTAAAGACACATGAACAAATACCAAAAGAGCAATATTGAGGGCAAGGTAGGTGCAACATATATTTCTCTCTCAAGCAAAAGTATTTACAAATGAGCAAAAGCTCTTATTTATATACATCAAGGTGTAGGGAACCCTAAAATCACCTTGAGTCATCTACAGTCTTGCAATGCATGCAAGATTCGTTGCCAAACCCTAATGAAGTAAACTATACAGTCAACTGGAAAGCTACCATCAGTTAACCGAAACATCTAATCTAAAAATGGACAATTGTGCAAGCATGCACGTCCTTATTGAAAGCGAGTTAACTGAAGACTACCATCGTTAACGTAAAACCCTAAATAAAACTCCAAGTGTGTAAAGCTGATCTCAGAATAGATATGCATGTGATGAAACAATCGAGTTAACTTGAAAGGGTAACACCAAGTTTAACTCCTGTGTGTAATGTCTATCCCGAGAGGTGGGAACTAAAGTCTACTATGTGATCTCGAGCAACAATCCCTCAACGAGATTGTTAACTCGCATCACTATCTGGAGCTATGAGACTGTCGAAGAATGCTATGTCGATGCAAAGATATCCTCACCAATGATCCGGAGACTAAGTTCACCTCTCCCTTGTTGCCCTCATTTAATATCGACATGCCCGTAGTTTATAACCTTACCCATCTCCCCGAAAAATGGTATGAATGAGTGCCCGGAGCTCGACTGAACATCGGTAAGCTCAACATAGGCACCACCCTCGATCTGATACCGGCACGGTAAGCGAGATACTAGAGTTCTCACAAACCGGAGTGCACTAGTGACGTGCTCTCTACTCAGCCAACTCTGATGCTAAAGTGTCTCTATCTTTGCTCTAAAACAATGCGCTATATAGCCGTTCCTCTATTCCATTCATCGCCACTTGGCGAACAAGCAATTCACGTCCTCCTGCCTGCCAATGCTGTTCCTCCCCGGCCCGCATGCATGCTCTCTGCATTGTATCGCAGAATCGGGATATAATCCCTTTATGAGCATAGTACGGCCTCTAGCAACAAACTCCTCCCATTCATCCAAACGCTTGCCATACGCAACTAAGTGATAAAGTTGACTTTGCTCTGCTGGAGGCTCAAGCATCGGCGGGAGTGTATTAATGGCATCGGATCTATGTACAAGGCTAGAAATGTACTGACGAAGCTGTCTGATTTCAGCCTTGAGGGCTTCCTTATCCTCTTCATCCTTCAGTATTCTATCCCTGGCACTGTCTGTAGCAACTTGTAGGAGATCAACCCCGAAGTCCGGACGGTGCTAATGCAATTAAGGTTGGATCAAGGATAACCTCAAAACTCGAGATCTCCACCAGCCAAGTTCTTCCCCGTGGGAGGTACAATGCCTCGACTACCATCTCCATATCGTAGTTTCTCCACGTGGACCATATTCTTGACCTCTGTGTGGCCCTCGGTATATCTCTGCATCAAAATCAATGATTAAGAACATAGGGATGGCTGCCTCTTCCTTTCTAGCCGAAGCCGATCCAAGATTAAGCCCCTACCAATGCTACTAGAAGCGGCTCCGCATCAGCAAATGTGAGGTACTGACGAGAGTGAACGTGTAGAGGCCTCACTGCGAGGTGGAGAGTCTAAATCCAATTCAATGTGAATTGGGACTAGCGACGGCTCTGAAACTGGTGTAGGAACTTGAGGCTGAACCTCAGGTACTGGCGGACTCTGAACTGGCCTCTGAACTGATTCTATGATAGGTTGTCTGTCAGGCTCCGTGTGTGTAACAGTGGCAAGCGCCTTCCCCTTTGAATTATTTGACGCTTGTACTTTCTTGGGAGGATTACTCCTCTTCTTTTGTTTAGGTTTTGACGAGGAAGGTAGCGAAGGATTCACCACCATCGGGCGCTCTCGGCCTCTCGGGAACACTTACCCTCCTTGTCTTCTTCGCTGAGGTAAAGTATACCGCTCTGGATAATCTACTTGACCTCTCCTTGACCGCGTTTTCATGCACCAATCAATCACGGGTAACGTTGGTGTATCAACTGCTCTCAAAACCGAGGAAGAACCTCTCCCTCATCATTCGGATAAAGTCTCACATCTCTGACAAGAAAACAAAAATCATGGAGAGAGAGAAGCGGCCGTAACCACGCTCGAACCTTTGAAGTCATCTCGCAATTTGCCCAAGAATCCTCCATAGAAGGCTCGTGATATGTACCTCCAACAAGGCGAGTTGTGTAATGACCTGAAAGATCATAGGCACGTGCTTCAACAAGATACTTAAGATGATATTCTCAAGCTCTTGCCCCTAATCTTAGCATCAATTGCCGACTTGCACCAATACATTCAAACTGAAAAGGAAAGTTGAGAGATGGTCTGCGTTGCGTAGAAGACGATGAACATCATGCATCTGCCTCGGAACTCCTGAAAGATTGTCTTATCCGAAGGATAACGTGGAAGCATAGCTGGATTTCCTGTAAACCCGTATACTCGGATGTAGGTGTATGTTGGGAACTGAATAAACCAATCTGCCCATCCATCCATTGCTGCCCTAGCAACTGCCGAGATACGAACGTGCAACTCCCGATCCAAGTTTCTCACTGTATAAGTCAGAAAAGCCTCGTGAACACGCTTGAAATGACATTCAGCTCTGGTGAACTCAAGCTGATCATAATACTGGTAGACTTTCTGAACACTGAGAATGCCCACGGTGTTTAGCCCTTGGAATTGACCCTGATAAGCGATCAAGTACACGAGATATGAACACATGTGAAACTCATGGGCAACTAGGAAACCGATGATTTGCCTGTGGAGAATATCACTGATGAAGGATGCCTTGTCATAATGCTCCTGCCCAGAAATGATGCGACCAATAATGTAATACATCCAAGGCTGGAAAACATTTGCACATGCTTGACCTGAGACACGATTCAGGAGTGTGATTAGAATCGCATACTCATCCTTGTATTCACCACGACCTACATTGTTTGGCAATCTGTTCTTTGCTTGTTTTAACCATCTTTCTGCCATCTTCTTCTGACACTTGTCCACATCAGCATCAAATGCTTGCTCACACTGCTCCATAGAAATAACTAGGCTGTTAGTTTAGTTGTAGTTAATGATCTGCGAAACCAGAAAATCCTTAGCTGCAACGTTCTTGGTTTTCTTAAACCTTGTGCCTCTTCCAGCTGAGAACAAAAAGATAGGACTTAGGTTACTTTTCTTTTCCACGCATTCCAGCACTACGAGGGAGCTTCCCCTCCTAATTTGAAGAGCACTCATTACGCAGTGTGCATAGCTGTCCGTACAAACCTGCACTCCAGAGGTGTTAGTTTTTACGCCAACAGTAATCAAGTACTGGCATTCATAGTGCATATTCTGTAATGGGCTATAATGCAGACTATCCTATTGTATACTATTAAGATGTTGTGATTGAAGAAGATAATTGCAATTATAGGACCTTGATAGTTTACATTGTTTATTGAGAAACATTGAAAGAGGGGTTGGTGCTCCTTGAGTGGGTGCTCAGAGATCAACTTGTAAGGCATTGTAAGTAGTGGTTTTTCAAGTTAAGCCAGTAAGGCAGTTTTGGAGTGGTTTTTCTTCCCTGAAAGGGTTTCCCACTCGGCAAAATTTTGTGTTCTCTTCCTATGTGGTTTGTGCCTATCTTGTTTAAGTTCTCGTTCTGTCATTTGTCAAATTTAGTTTGTCAATGCTCTGATTCTTAAAATGTTCAAGTTGGTCATTTAAATCAAGTTGTGAAAAGTTGATGCAATAGACATATGCATTTTATGTTCAATACTTAAATGGTTCAAAGTCTTTAAATTGAAATCTGCAAATTGTGAATGTTTATAAATAGTCAAAACAAAGTTGCATATAGTTCATTCAAATCTGCCATTGTATTAAAAGTCTAAAGTTAAAATTTGTGCATTCAAGTTTTAAAATTACTACACTTTGATTCACCCCCCCCTCTCAAAGTGAATCCACTTCCAACATCAACATCTTGGAATGATTGTAGTAACCATTACTCACCCTAGTGGAAGCTAGAAATAACTGCACTAAATCTATAAATTCTCCCACAACCTGCTACTAATAAACTTGTAAGTGTTCAAAGTCAATCTGCCCATAAACTGATGTTGCCATAATCAGCATGGAAATGCAAGGGCAGCAGCTATCATAAAAAATTACCCATAAAAACATAGAAAATGTGAGTGTGGAAATGACCATAAAAACTCCTCCAATAACCAAATTACCACTACCAATCAACATTGACCAAGAATTACTCCACTGTGGAGGGGTATTGGCCAATCCATTTATATGAGAACATTAAAAGTCCTAGGTAGGCTGATTGGAAAGTGGATAGTGGTACCAACTTTGAAGTTTTGTCCACCACTCCAATTTTGAGTCAACATCACATTGTTGAAGATTATACCTGGATCCCAAATCCTTTGATTATCACCAATCATACTCACACATAGGTCCTCATAGTGCTGAAACAAAAGATGAAAGTGTGTTAATTCTGAAAATCTGATTTATAAACACCTCAAAAATGCCTCTTCTTTCATAAACTGGTAAGATCTCATCAACATTCAATATCCAAGTGCTATAGTGACAATCCCATGCACACAAATCCATGCAATCCGCTACTATCATCAATGCAAAGTCTGAAAATTTCATGATCAACACCATAGAATTGCCCTTAAACATTAATGTGTAAGTTGGAAACCAAAGAACCAAGTTTGAAAATTGTCCCACAATTTGTTGCACATTACATCTTGGAAGAGTGTTGTCTTTGACAAACCACGCATTATCAAAATGTATTATCTTCCCTAAAGGTAATCTCTTAGTTTCCATAATAAACTCTTCAATTAGATGTCTCCAATGCAATTTCAACCTTCTCGTTAAAAATTTGATAACAGAAACTTTACATACCTTGTGTCCTTCCAAACTGGTGACAAGTACTGGTGTTTTCATGAAGTGAGGAATAGTAAATCCATTATGGAATGTCATGACTCATGTCTTGTGTGTAACTTGGGTCCACAAATACTATCTCATGCTTACCCATAAAATCTTGAATATTGACAAGATGATGCCCCTTACCACTGTCATCCATATAGATCTTATCTATCATCTTATGATGAACAAAATTATATGAAGATAATGGACTACTGTTCACAATCATAAAATCAACATTTGCTTCATACCTTTCGTTGGTGTCTTCATAGATCTCTTGCAAATCTTCTTCCATTTCTAGATGTTCATCATCATTTACAAATCCAAAAAGTGTATCACGCTCAAACTTGTCAACACAACCTCTTATAGCAATTATCTCATGGCTGCAAGCTACACCTTCATGTGAAAAATGATCCTCAAGATTCAAGAGTTCATATTCTTGATGTGGTTTCCAATCTCTATAAGCATACTGAATCTCCCTAATATGGGGAATGCTGGAATCATTATGCAATATTTCACCCCTATGGAGTTCATCAATCCCTTCAACTATTTGCATAGTTTCCATCAAAGTTACTGGGTCCTTCGTATTTGACTCGGATACGCATGTGGGTACAGTTCAGTCTTGGTATGCTTTGGGTTCATCTCTATGTACGACCACGGTATAGCCCGGGTGCCTAGGTTCTCGATGGGTCCTTCTGTGAAGGATCCACAAAGAACCTAGGCACTCGAGTAGTACCGTGTGCATACCCAACAAGAACCCCATAGTCTAAGAAGAGAAAAACAACAATAGTTACAAAATTGGTCTATGAAAAGAGAATGACGCCATCAATTTCTAAATATGATATTGTTTTCTAATGAATTCCAATACAAATTTGATATTGTCTTGGCAGGCTGCGAACTTATATCCGTCGTCTAAAAAAATTTAGGGCTATTGTTTCCAATTGAACATGTGTAGCTAGCATTAATTGATCCTCATGAATTCATCATTCCATCATTTACTCTCTCATTTGACCAACACTATCGTAGGAGGGGGGAAAAGATAATGTTTGGGCCAAACTATAAATTTGACATCATTTGTGAATCAACACACCAGATCTTCAACATTGACACTCTACACCTACATTGACCCTTGTTTGATTGACTCTTCTTAAATGTGGTTATCTGACAGTGTTGACCAAAGATCTCTGCTACATAGACATCATTAACTTTTGTACCACTTCCATTGGCTATTTTGTTTGTTGACTATGTTGCATTGAGTGCAATATTCTACTTTTCATTGAGTCATGATCAATATTGACCAAGAAATTAGTAAGGTATGCAAGCTTCATCGAGTTTTTATTTCTCTACTATATTCTTTGAAGAGAATCAATTACTGTACTTGTGAAGTGATCATGAATTGAACTGTTATAAGTTACTATGTCAAAATTATGTATTATATTTATTGGCAATTATGAGCATCACTGTTATAATTTATAATAAAAAAAATGTCGTACCATCGTATCGGTACCCGTACCGATACTCGCACCCACACCCAAAACGGTAACTTAGGTCTCCATAATCCTTGTATTACTTTCTTGTTCCTTGGGTGTGACTGCAATAGATATAGGATTTTCTACTTTGTATAATGAAAAGTGAGCCATACTTAACTGGAAGCAAAGCTCATCAGCCTCTTTTTCCTTCTCTTCAACAAACTTGGTAGCAAGATTCCTATCCATGAGCAATTGTAAGTAATCAGATTTCATCATTTCTAATGCTTCTTTGATCATGTGCAATTGTGTAAAAGTGATTCCACTTGCAACTCCTTTTTGTCTCTCCTCAATTTCGGCTTTCCAAATGAGATCTTCAACGTATTTATGAGTATTATATATGCTTGTTAATACTTGCACAACTTTCTCTTCAGCAACCACAAATTGTTCCTTCAAATCTTGCAACATTGAAGATCTTTGATCAAGTTCATCAAAGTGACTTGGGCTGCCACACAATAAATTTTCTGATTTGCTTTCATTTGTAGGAACAATACCACCATCAAAATCAATTCTCTCTCTAATTGATGCCTTGCAATTCCCAAGTAAGAATGGTAGGATGACGTTACAATCAAACACAATATCATCAAAGGAATCCATCTCTTCACAAGGCTTATCAATAACAATCTCTAAATCACCAACATAGAGACTCATGTACAACTCACTTGTAGATGCAACAAGTGATTATTTTTCCTTAAAATCCATTGTATTACTCTGTTGGAAAAAATTGTGTGAGATCCATCTTTTTTATTGTTTGTCCGTAACTCCTTAGTCGCTAACTTAGCGAACTCCAAATCAGCAGATTTTTTATCTCAACACTAATGTGAAGATCAATGTACTCTCCATTAATAGAAGCACATGAAGAATCAACTTCATCCTCATTTTTAGAAGCATCATTATCATCAAGAGCAATTTCCCCCTATATTTCCTCACAAAACTCCAGATAAGATGGCATGAGAACAATAAAATTTTCAGCAAGCTCAATATTAACATGCTCTTCCACTGAAATGTCTGAAAAGGTAATTGGACAATCTTTTTGTTTCTCTTTTCCAACCTCTCCTGTGACTTTTTGTTCTTCCTCTAGCCACTTCACCTTTTTACCTGTGCATTGGTGATTAGGCTCCCAAGTTCCTTTGCATGAGAAGAAAAGATTTTGTCTTCTAAGTTCATTCCTACCACCACCTATTTTTCTTGCATTGGAATAATTTTTTTCTTTTGTATCTACTTTATTTTCGACTGATAAGCGAGGTTCCAACAACTTAGGATGCTCTAGCAATTTTGTTAAATTATCATACTTTTGAAAATCTTGCAACAATTTTGTCTCCAACTTTCTTATTGAAATAACCAACACTCCACTGCAACTAATATGAATAAGTGTTGGTCACTTATTAGAAGAAAACTAAGAATAATCTTTCCCCATCTTTTGGATTCATTAATGTGCACACATTTAGCTGTAAACCTCAAATCTGGTCAGAAACTTCTACTATTAAAAACTGGCATCAAAACCCACTGGCTGGTAAGATCTTCTGCTTTGATACCACTAAAATATCCTACACTAAATTACCATACAATTTTTTATTTTTATTTTCATGATTCCATGTGACCAAATATTTTGTCAAACACTTGGCAGCAAACTAAATTAAGTTTGCATTTACAGTTTTTTTTTATTGGTATGGGTAGAAATCAACATAATATTGTATTTCTCATTCCCACTATGAATAATATTCATTTACACTCAGGAATTTAACATATATAAAATACCCAACAACAATAATTCTTCAATTTAGACTTTGTTTCTCAAAATAATGTGTATAGGAATTACATTCATCAATTATATATATAACGAACTTCAATATTAATACCCTAAAGGCTGACCTGGATGTCCAAGCTAGAGGTATGAATCTGCCAATATTACTTTCTTTTAAATCTCATTATGTTGTGTGGCTTCCTTAAGAGGGGTGGTGGTTGGTAAGAAGCCAAATATAATGAATGTGAACTGTTGGACCTCCTTTACCTATATCGACTCCTTTGATATGCAATAATATCTCACTAATAAACGATGGGCTTAGAAGAGAGTGTTGCAATCTTTATCTTTTGTGATGGTTCCTCCTCAATGGTTCTCACATTATCCCTTTTTAACCCGACTTCTTCACATATTCGCACCCTTATGTAAGGTAGCTCCAATAAATAAACCATTGAGCACAACAACGGCTACAAAAATGATAAGCGGCAGCAGTAAAAGGTCTTTGAGTCTTCCACGACTCCAAAGGTGCCTCATGTCATCCTCCCCATTCAAACAAGATACGATGGCTAACAATTCAAAGTTGTGACTTCATCACAAGAGCGGCTAAGAGGATAGAGGCTGGGGTGGGGAGTTATAGATTAATAAGCTTAAATAAATATTAATTAATTCCTCTATTTCCTACGGCTCATACTGCCATCAATAAATAACCCCATTAAATCACCAGGAATGGTATGGCTATAGTAGTAGCATTGATATTAATATTGTATTCATTTCAGGAAACACATTTCAATCCTCCCAAACTCCTGAAATTTGTCTCTGTAAGAGACTTCGTAAATTTTGCTATTTCCCTATAGAATCACTGTGAAAAATTTGAACAATCTCTCCAACAAACTAGCTAGGGAAGAATTGTTGCACCACCGAATCCAGTTATCCATAGGGCTTTTGTCCTAAGGTTTCAGCCACTCAAGAAGCTCTCCAAAATCCACTTAAATAAAAATAAACCAAGCATAAATCCCAAAATGAGCTTCCAAATCCACTTTATACTCCTCATTTCTCCTAAAAGCGACTTTATTTAAATATTTTACTTTTCTGGCACATTAGTCACATTACTTAATAAATAATTAATTTAAGTCGTCATTTAACTATGCTTAATTCAACAACTTATAGTTAATTATTTAATTATTAATTATTTCCCTTACAACCAATTAAAAATGCGGAAAATATAAAAACTCAATCAAAAGTGACATATGAAGATGCCAAAATACTCCGAAGCTCCTCAGAAACATCAAATATCCCTTCTAGCATGACTAATGGTCACTAAGCAAGCTAAAGCTAATTTCAATGCTGACATGACCAAAAACAGGGACATTACAAGCCATCTATTTTTTTTATGAGGACATCAAGAAAGGGGAGTTTGTTATCAATTTCAATCTCTTTGGTAAAGGACATGCAAGGGGCTATGTTGTTTAAGTGAAAATGGAATTCTTCCAATTTCTCATAGACATGGGACCAACAAATGTTGGTGTTGTTTACATAGCGTTTCCACCACTTTGGTTTGAGGGGGAAGGAGTGGAGAGCAATATTATTCTTTAAAACATGAATATGACTAAATTAGAGAAAATATTACCTATGTTTCATAGAGTTCTTAAGACAAGGATAGTGGGATGCATTTCTAGGACAATAGGGAATGGGAGGGCTTTTTTAGGGGCCTATAGGGGACAACAATTAAAAAAAGGGAAAAATAAAAAAAATATAGGAAATTTCAACTATTCATATGAAAGGCATTCAACATATAAATTATAGTCATATTACATAACATTAGAGCTGAATTGAGACTTCACATGAGTGTCAACAGTAGTACACAAATTAACAAAATTTCATTGTTTTCATTGTCAATGTGCATATATATTATTAATTTATTATTTGTGTAACAATTGGACAGACTCAATATTTGAGATCTAGGAATGTTGGTTTTGACTAGGGTCTTGCAAAAGTATTTGCAAGATAGCAAATCTTTTCTAAAGCTGAGCATGTAATGAAAATGCAGATGTAATAGAGATTTTAAGGAAAAACCTATGCTCCACAGAGTTTCAGGGATGGGGATGGTGGGACGTGTTTCCGATACGGGGGTACTTTTGGACCATTTTTTAGGGGATGGCAAGGGAGAGCTATTAAAAAATAGGGAGATTTTAAAAAATATAGAGAAATTTCAAATATTCATATCATAACATTGATAAAGCATTCATCATAGACATTGTAAAAGATTAATACATAACATTAGACTTGGATTGAGATTTCACATGAGAATTGACAAACAAATTAAAGAAATTCAAATGCTTTCATTGTGAATGTACATACATATTATATAAGAATTATAAAAAAATTCCCAAAGGGTCCAAGTTTCAACTATAAAATGACAAAAAACATAGAAAATATGACTCTAAGTTAAATGGGCTTTTTGCATAGGTTTTGAGGACTTCGAAAGGACATTCAAATGGGTTTGAAGCTATTGGCCCTACTACACTCCCACTCCCTGAAGTACCCCCAATGGCTGCCATACTTCTATGAGTTCTACTTCTAGGTCTACTTCTTTCATGCATTTGAACTTCAACCTCCTCATTATCATTACTAGTAATCTCACTGTTGCTCATGACTTTTTTTTTTCGTTAAGAATTCAAAAGAGAGCTGCAAGTTAAAATAAAGGAAAAATAAACTCACAATGCCCTTCCTATATGGTAAAAAAATTTGAAAAAAACTTGAAAAAATGGAAAACAAATTGAAAAAACAAATGTAAAATGAAGAACTTACCTCTAATGAAGTAGATTTGATGTCTTAGTCTCCCCTTTCAACTATTGTTCTCTCCTCTTTCACTTGCTGCTCTTCACCTCAAGTTTGCAAATGTCAAAATGAGAATGTTTTTTCTTTTTGTTTTTTTGATAAGTCAAGTAGGATTGGGTTTTGTTTAAAGGGGTAGGGGGGTCCTTGTGGGCCCATCCATCCCCCTCTTTTTTTTAATTTAAAAATGTGTTTTTTTAAAAATAAAAAATAAAGATGTTGTTGGGCCATAGGGTATGGCTAGCAGTCATCAGGACAGTTATTGGACTTCTAGAAGTCCCCTAACTGTCCTGAGGACTGTTGGTCGTCCCCTGCCTTTTTTGGGATGTTTCCTAAATTTTGCAGAGAAAGGGGATGGGTAGGGGATGTTTCTTGGCCGTCCCCATGTCCTCGTACCATTCCTAGGGGTACAAAGCCAGGGGACGCATCCCCGTGGAGCATAGGGAAAAATTGAAGAAAAAACGATTGTAATAAAAGAAGCTTGCTAAATCTATCAACACATCAAAGGAAATCTTTTAACTCATGAACACTTTTGATTTTCAAAATAATATCATAGAGAATGTGGAGCAAGTTCGTTTGCATAGAAAAGGAAAAAGGTTGTGCAACTGAGGGGTGCTAGGTGTGACAAAGGGACTGCCTGCTTGCACAAACAAAAAATACTTTATGCGGCAAGAAGGATACTTGCATAGGAAAGCAATCTCTTGCACAACCACCAAAAACCCTTGTGCAGTAACGAGGACTCTTGCATGGTAACTAGGAAATCCTTGCAAAGCAACAAGAATATGTGATGCTCCAATATGAATGTTCGAAAAGCCCAACTCAAAAAATGATGAAAGTGACTTTTTTTGGACTGTTTTATTTCAACATTAACCAATTTTTTGACTTGGACTCTTGAGTTATTGATGAGTTACAAGTTTTGGGTGAGTTATCACCAATAACATGCAGGTGAGTTTTTCAGTGAGTTACTCACAAGTCCTATTGTTGATGTGTGTTTTGTGACCTACATTAGACAGCAGAATAAAGTGTCCAACGGCTACTCTATTCTCTCTTGATCAAAGTATTCTGCATGCTAAGATTGCAAGAAAGTTCATGTGTTCAACTCCAAGGTTCCTTTATGCAATGGAGTAGTCTCAGTTGGTTCGTTGTGATTCGCTGGTATGACGAGGGGACTTACTCAATTGTTGGGTAGCTGACAACGGACTAAGTGAAAAGGGACTTCACGTGACTCTGAAGGTTTGTCGATAAAGTACAGGTTTCCTAATACTAACTAGAAAATGTTGAATTTAAATGAGTGCAGGGATAAGAGATGCTACAATCTACTCTAAGTGTGGGACGTGGTGATCAATTTCAGCAAATTTCAACCAGAATTCACTTTGCCTCGCGTTGGATAGCTTCCACAGAGTCGGTGCAATCTTCAAGGGAGTGACTAAGGATATGCAGATTACAATTCAACATGTAAATACCATCACGATGACGCATACAAACATGCCAATCATAATTGAAGTTAAGCACGAAATGTTCTAGTCGACCACGCAAGGCAAACTTACCATCCGTAAGCTTGCTCGTGGTATGGATTTAAACAAAGCTCACTTAGATTAAAGACCGCATTCCACAAAAATCTGAAGGCATGAAAATGAAATTTACTCTACTTTAAGATCCTATTTGAATTAGAAGGACGAAGAAATCTTGCTAGCTGCTCACAACAAAAGATGAGATCATCATCAATGAAAACTCTTTTTATTATGAGAGTGTTCACAACAATTTCTTACAAAGCTTTCAATGGAAAAACTTTCCCTCTTCTTCAAACTATGCTATGATAACTCTAAGTTGTCTCTCTATGCTCTGCTAGTCTATGATCTCTACTCTATTATCTAATGAATTACAAATGAGGGGGAGTGCCCCTTTTATAGCTGGCCAATATGAATGGACAACCCAGATCAAACTACAATAAATGACTCAGATTGAGCCACATAAGCCCTGAACAAGATTCTACCCTAATAACTGCCAGAAGGTGGTGGAGTGGTGCAATACATGAGCACAAAATGACAAACTCCTTCCTTTGACCACTACGGGCAATTAATGCCCACTACCCTTCCAGAAGATTCTCGTCCAAGAATGTGTTCCCATTGTTCTTCTCTCTTACTACAAAATCAATGAATCGAGCTAGCACTGCTTCAACCTCTTGCACTAAAATAGATGGAGTGAGATTGAGCTAAAACTCGAGGATGGTGACTGTATGCTCCTGCCGAATGCAAGATTTTCTCCAGGCCTCAATGGCTTCCTGAGTACTTTGGATGATGCTGGAGAAAGTGGAAACGTTCTCAAAATCAACTTGGACAAATGTTCTCACCTCTGAGAAGAAAGGTAGCAATCTTCCTTTCAAGCCATCTAATGTCACCTCCTCGGGAGTTAACCGTTTTGCAAACAAGGCCTCGAGTGTGTTGAAGACACCCTCCTGAATGTTTCCCATAGCCTTACTCACTTTGACTGATTCCGCCTGTGCTATGTCGAAGAAGCCTCGGCCAGTAAATGCTGCAGAATACCAGCCTGGAAAATCATACCGATCCCCTTCTTGGATTACTCCTTCAACCAAAGACTGCATAGGCATATGCATAAGGGCTGCCAAGTGTGGAATAGTTTTGTCCTGATAGATATGAGTCTCATTCCAAGCTTGATCAATGTTCTCCATATGCATGAGGATACTTGAGGCATGTTGAAAAGATGATAGAAGATCTTCAATGAATTTTTTAGGTTCAACACGGAAACCGCCAACCCACTTGTTTGCTTCTTGAATCGCCTTCTTCAGCTCTTCGAGCTCGCTAACTGAATCCCTTGGAAGTTTTGTTGGGAGGTCCACCACTGGATTCTCTTGTGCACATGGATGCGCTAAGTGTTGCACATAGCCAATCAACGCCCTGTGCTCCCTTTTCAACTTCTTGTATTTTTCTTCTTTTCGAAGCAACCTATCTTTTAATGCCTGAAAGGAGCTGTCAGCTTCCTCAATTACTTGTGCTCCTGTAGGACGTCCCAGTTCAACAGTGGTGACCATATAGTTTTCGGGCATTTCTTCATCTCGATCACATTCCTCTCTTGGAACAACATGAAGGGTGCGTGACCCAGATTTATCCGTTTCAATCTTTGAATATTTTCTAGCTCTTTTCTTCTTTGGCGACCCGCTAAGATTGTTAAGGAAAGCTTCCATCTCAATTGCTGGGTCGGTGTCATCTTCTGGATCTCTTCTCATCCTCATAGTGAGCCAATCTAGTATAGCCTGCTGCGTGCTGCAGATGACAAGTGGTTGTTCCTCCATTGCTTCCGTCTCACAAGCTTCTTCTCCACCAACATTTTGCTGGGGCTCATCTATTTCCATGTGTTGCACTTCCTCCTCAAAAACCTGAACTTCTGGTTTCGTAGTATTTTCATCCTCAAAGGTTGCCTCAATCATATGCTCCAAGCGAGTGTTAGTTTCTGTTTCTTCCTCTCCCTCCAGCTGGCTCTCACTCCTAGGAGCATTAACACTTTGGCTATCCGGCTCCCTAAGAATTGGTTGATTGACCTCTAACTCATGCTCTTCATCCAATCTAACCCTCTGACCCTCAAACAATGAAACCTCACGCACACTAGAAGAGTGAGTCAGTAATTGCGTGGATGATGATTCCTCTGTTCTCTGAGGTGCTGGCTGAACTGGTACTTCCTTCTGTGGCTCTGCAACTTGAGTAGCCTGTTTTCTTTTCCTTGCAGTAGGCGGCCTTTGATCTCCTATAAGGTTGTATGTTAAAGCAATTGACTTGCTCTTGAGCCTATTAACACGTCTTTCAACCCAGCTCCTCGTGAATGTCAAGACTGGAATGGATAGCGTGTCCAAGTATGTAATTTCTGGGTCCGACCAATCAAATGGTGAGACTGGCATGTCCTTCACTGACTCATAATATGGGTGAATAATATCGACATCCTCATCCACTTGGTCCGGGACCGGAATAACCTTGCATTCTCTGATCAGCTTCAGAGGTAGCCTACTAAACATCCTCTTCCTAATTACAGCTTCATCTTCTACATTAGCCAAAAAATCCTCAACGTGAGCCTTATGCCTATGCTCCATACCTTGCACCACTCCAATATTCCTGTAGGAGTCGAAATCTAGTCTGTTGTTGTGAAGAGTGAAGTGGAAGAATTGCAATTCATCCTCAGCTTCTCTAGCTGCTTGTATAGATGGACACTCTTTAATTGAATTCCCCATAATAATGGGGTAGTTCAACCCTCTTTTCTTCTTTTTTTGGATTTTATCGTAGGCAAGGAGTTGCCTAGATACTTCAAGCATCACCATCCTCTCAATGCAGTACCTCGGCAATCTGTAGGCGTATGAGTGGAACCCTTGCAGCCTGATGTAGGTGAACTTCGGGAACTTGATGAACCAATACCCATACTCTTCAATTAACTTTTGGGCCTCCTGTGATATTCTTTGGTGTGTTCTCCATTGTAGAGTCCTTGTTATGTGCATCATAAAAGCATCGTTCACCCTCTTGAAGTGGGAAGTACTGGTCAAGTGTAACTGTGTGCAGGCCTCATGGATCTTGTACTAATTATGACCACTTCCAATTGGCTCTTTGGAAGTGATTCCTCTATACTTTTTCATCCGAGCTAGCATGTAGATGACGTACGAGCTCATGTAAAAAGTCTCCGTTCTCCTCAGGCTCCTGAACTGTTCATCTATGTTATCACTGATCATCCTTGCCCAGTTCACATATTCTCTTCCCTCCATCACTACGCTGATATAGAAGAACATCCAAGGCTCAAAAATATATACTTGAGGGCTCCCATTCACCCGACTAAGCATCATAATTAGATCACAATATTCTTGCTTCAGCGCTTCTAAGATAATTTGTTTGGGCAACTTGGCCCCAGGAGGTCTAGGCTTCTGCATCTAGGATGTATTAATTCTCCTAGCACACCTCTCAAAAGAGGAGGCATACATTTTGTCAACTCTTTCCTTTGTCTTATACAACATCTTCTCAAATGTAGTAATTCCGAACGCCTCTCCAATAGCTTCTGGTGTGAGGTTGGCGAACAACTTGCCATCAGGAGAAACTATTGTTCTGCGATCTGGCCTATAGCAATTAGCACATTTTGCAATCAACTCTGGACACTAGATTGCTGGTGGAAAACCAGCAACTGCATATAATCCACTTTTCATAATATTATGTGTTGTAATTCATGGCTGATGACCACCCTGCCCGTACATTCTACTTCTGAGTGCTTTGAGGTTGAATGAACCAAGGTTGGTGTCAGTCAATCCTCCCAGCTTCGAGACAAACTTTGATTCAGGAAGAAATGATTTCTTGAGCTTCTTGATAATCGCCTGCCTAGATGCATTCAACTTGCTAGCTTTTGCTTGTGGAGCTTTGCTTGCAGATTTGCTTGTTCCAGCAACATCTCCCCTTCCTCTTTCAACCATCTACAAAACAAAACATCAGCATTAAAATTCTGACTTTAGAAAATAAAATTACCGTGAGATGGCTGAAGAAAAAAATAAAAAATAAAGAAATTCCTCCAACATTAAACTCTAACTCCAAACCTCAAGAATTCTGACTTTAAAGTTCAAAAAATTCCAACTTCAAGGCTTGAAATTTTCAGCAATATCACTCCAACACTTAGAAAAATCTCACTCAACTCACTCACTTCAAAAATTTCTTCCTCTCAACACTCTTTTTCTCACAACTTCGAATCTGCAATTGGTGAAGAAAAATGAATAACTTCGAAGCTTATATAATTGTGAGAGGACGCCCAGCTTAGCAACTACAATAAATTTCTTCTCCACTACTTAGTAACTTCCCAATTTTGGAGAGAAGGCTAGCGAGTTGTCATAGAGATGTGCCCAATCATCATAGAATCGTCATAGAATTTTCTATTGCTGGAGATTCTTTCATCTTTCAAAATTCGAATTTTTCCCATTCAACTACCATAACAATTTGTCATCTTACACACTAATGGGAAAAAAAATCTCCAACATTTTAGAAATTTCACCCTTGACAAAGGCGTTATTAATCAAGACATTTTATTTCAAACGCCTTAGAATAATTTTATTTCTTCCAAGAAATTTTTTTCATCTCACATGCCAAACGTACTTCACATTATTTTATTTTCCAATGCCTCAGAATTTTTTTATTTCTCCTCTTAGGCATATGTCATTTTATCTCTCTGCCTTACAAAATTTTATTTTCTCTGGAAAATTTCAATCAATCAAGCGCCCGCTTAAAATCTTCATTTTAAATTCTCATGTAAGGAGTGAAAAGCGTCAAAATCATTCCCTTAGAAAAATATCCAATACCCACAAAAAATTCCCCTTAGAAAATATATTATTTATGCATGCACGTATGAAGGGGTACATTTGATTTTTCCACCTTTGAAAAATATTTATCTATAAGGTTAGCACATTCCACCTCCATCCTTGAGTGTATCTTTAAAAAAAGCTCATAAAACTCATTTTATTTCTCCTCTAGCATCTAGGCGCATATTAGGGGGTCTACATTCACTCCAACGCTTTGGAAGATTCTCTACTGGCTTCATGTTGCTAAGGCGCATTTGACTAGGCCTACTTCCAATTTCCATCACTTAGCCCATTTTAATGCTATCATCTTGTCAAGGGCGCCTTCCAAGGGGTCTACTTACATTTTCAACACTTAGGAAATTCTTGAAGTCCCCTCTCAAGATGGGCACATTTTAACCCCTAAGGTTTTATTTTGCAACACTTCAAGTCACTTGACCTTGATGGTCGCATTTGACCCCTTGTTATTCCATTCTTCTTGCCTTAGCATATTTTCAAGTTCTCAGATTACCTTGGGCACATTTGAGGCCATGTGCTTCAAGTTTCGATCACTCAGAAACTTTCCAAGTCATCTCACCACTTGGGCGCACCTTGGGGGTCATGCTTTTAGTTTTCCACACTTGGGAAATTTCTCATATCCTCCCCTCTATGGCTCGGGCGCATTTCTACCCCTATACCTTCAATTCACTCGCCTTAGAAGATTTCCATGCTTAACTTGTTCTTGGGTGCATTTGACCCCATGTACTCTCACTTTCCAACACTTAGACTTTTTTCATCTCCTCCATGTGCTAGGGCGCATTTAGGGGGGCGAGGTTTGAGTTTGTGACTTAGACAATTTCCTTGCCTAGCCACCTTGTGATGGGCGCATTTAGACCCATGGGCTTTCATTTTTCAACACTTAGACATTTCAAACTTCCTCACTTCACCTTGGGGTGCATTTAGGGTGGCCAACTTCCAATTTCACAGACTTAGAATTTTTCAAGCCTTCATCCTCAAGCTGGGTGCATTGAGACCCTTGTGCTTTGATTTTACATGACTTAGCAATTTCATCCACCTTGGCCTCCTCAAGATGGGCGCATCTAGACCTATGAACTTTCATTTTACTTGCCCTAGACAAACTTTAAGCCTCCTCCATCTTCTTAAGGCGCATTTGGGGTGGGCTACTTTCATTTTACATACCTTAGACAAACTTACTCTCCCATTTCCAAGCTAGGGCGCATTTACCCCTCTGGGCTTCCATTTTGTTCATGCCTTAGAAGATTTTCATCTCCTCACCACAACTTGGGCACATTTAGAACCTTGCCCTTCCAATTTTGATACTTAGACAAATCCCAAGTCACCTTCACTATCTAGGTGCATCTAGGAGGTCCTTCAGCAGGTTGAGGGCGCATTTCACATGTCTTACTTCCATTTCTCCGAGTTGAAGGTGCATTTCAAGGGGTGTGCTTCCATTTTCCATGCCTTAGCTAGTTTCAACTCATCAACTCTCAGCCTAGGCGCACATTGGTGGGTGAGCTTCTAGTTTCAGACTTAAACACTTTTCATGCCTGCTTGCCTTTGTTTACTATTTATAGAAAGTTTCAAAATCTTCATGATTTTCAAGGATTTTCCATTTCTGAAGACCTGATTTTCACTCAACTTGACCTTCATGATGTAATTGCCGTGTTCACACTTGCCATTCGCGCTGACCTGCTATTTATAGCAACTTCTTGATTTTTGAACTTCTACAACTCCGTTTGACTTGAAATTCGCTCCATGGGGTCCTTGTAACCTGTTTGACTTGTTCACACTGGTGCCTGCTACTAACCTGCTATTTATAGATCTGTTTCAGAAGTGACTTACTATAAATAGTAAGTACTCAAATTTTTCTAGTGAACTCCTTGAAAGGTGCTGATTGCAATGGGATACATTAGTTTTTGGAGATTCTGGCGTTTTACCCCTCATTTTGAGTCCCGAAGCCAGAAACCCTAATTTGACTTGCATGTGGCTCAAATGACCTTGTTTGATCCTATTTTTGTTGCATGTCGCTTTGTTCGTGATATTGAAGTGCTGGGGAGCTGCTGGAGTGGACTTACTAAAAATAGTAAGTGTCTGAAAAAGTGACCAACCGCCTGCCGAATGTGTTTACATGTCACACTTCCCAAGAGATCTCAAAAAACCCAGTAAATTGGTCTGCATGCGAGCACTGGCTAAAAATAGTAAGTTCCTGAAAAATGATCAACTCTGCTTGCATGTCACCTCGTTACGAAGCTCTCAAAAAACCCATAAAGAATATCCTGACATGCATTGAAAAATCATGTATGCAAACTCTAAAAATAACCTCTGAAGCCTGAATTGTTGAAAGTCACCATCTTGGCTTGCATGTTATATCATCGTGAAGGCCTTGAAAAACCCAGAAAGATTCTCTAGACATGCATTGAAAAAGCACACATGCAAACCCTGAAAATGGCTCTTGAAGCCCAGACTGCTAAAAATAGCAAGTTGTCCGTTTGTGCTCAAATTTTGCAAGTGAGGAGTTCTAAGTACTTAGTGCAGTGCAACAATCAGAATTTGAAAAACTCTAGAAAATAGACCCCAAATTGGTACTTACTAAAAATAGAAAGTTGTCAAAATTCAGTGGGAACCTCTGGAAGCCTTCTGACAGCAATGTTAAGCTCAGATGTCAATTAGCCAACTCAATTTGACCTCAAAGTAGCCTGAAGGTTGTAAATCCTAAATCGTTAAGACGCTCTCCAGACTTAACCAAAATTCCAAACCAGGTCAAAAGAAAGGTACATCATCAGAAAAGGTAGAAAGAATAGAGAGAGACAGACACAAGACCAAGGCCAAAAGATGGGAATGAAGCAAAAATTAGGGGGCCCCCATTTTGAATGGGGTGATGTGTGAAAAGGTCACAACATCTGGCGACTCCACGGGAAAGTGTTGAAAAAACACTTTAAGAATTGAACCTTGGGTAATCTCCCTCAAACCATCATACGGAAAGGCTACTTACTCAAAAGGGGAGAAGAATTCGATATTGGATCGAAACACCATCCACGATCCTCTGAGTGTGTGCATATTCAATCCATCTCTAAGCCATCTTGATGTCTGGAATCGGCCGCGGTAAGTTATATAAATATCTTAACTTCAAAAGCATCCTGGACATTGCCTCGCTGCCAGTCAGACGTCCATAGCCCCGACGAGGTTGTCACTACAATTCTCACAAATATTGCTCCACTACCAGTTGGGCGTCCATAGCCCTGGTGGAGTTATTCGCATGTTCCCAAAACCAATATTTCAAAGTATAGTATTTCTTTCTTTTCTTTTTCTCAGATATTTCTTTTAGCACATTCATCTTTTCTTTTTCACATTGATTTTCCGTCAATTCCTCAATTGGCTGGATGGCAGTGAAGCCTCCAATGGGTTTGAGAATTGTAGTGGCACTGAAGCAAGACGTAAGATTTTCACTTGCCATAACCTTTCCCAAGAAACCAAAATAACTCAGAGTGGTTGTTAAATGGGTAGGGCATTAGGATCTTTGGACTCATGTGTTAAGACACAATAACGGCTTAACCTCCCGAGTCGAGCTTATTTCCAAAACTAGATGATGACAAGAGGAAAACAACCTTGGCCCTCAAAATTTGCACAATCTTATAATGTCTAGTGGAAAGAAACCAAGTTGTGAAAAGGACAACATCATCACCCCCTTTGCAACGGGAAACTCCAAAATCTTTTCCCATTCCAAACTAGAACCACTTGAGCGGACAACTCAAGGGAAGAACGCCAAACCAAAAACCCAAAGGGGGGAACAAACCAAAACCAAAACGGAACAAACCACAACCAAAAAGGGAAAACAGAAAAAGCAACCTAACCTAAC
The DNA here is from genome assembly GCA_007258455.2 of Sequoia sempervirens. NCBI lineage: Eukaryota > Viridiplantae > Streptophyta > Pinopsida > Cupressales > Cupressaceae > Sequoia > Sequoia sempervirens. Next base: position 31,802 of record VDFB02329999.1, on the reverse strand, counting down.
TATGTACAAAGTAGGTCCCAAGAGGGAACCTAAGACTGGAAATAATGCTTGAGGAACTACCCATTGACTGGCAACGGGATATCCTCTCCTGTTAGTGTCTTTAGCTTAAATGAATTATCTCTGAGGATTTCGGAAATTTGATATGGGCCCAGCCACAATTTATCGAATTTGTCATGATCTCCTTTCTTCTCGTGGGCCTTGTCCCAGTATAAGACCAAGTCAAAAATCCAAAAAGACTTGACCCTAGCTTGCTTGTCAAACCATCTTTTCACTACTCCTTGATGCTTTTCCAGATTTTCCAATGCTTCATCTCTTTTCTCCTCCAAGTGCATCAACTGAGACAATCTTGTTTGAATTTGATCTTCCCCCTCGAGATACTCCCGAATGAATTGAAGAGTTGGGATCCTCAGTTGGACAGGGAAGATGGGATCCTGTCCATAGACGAAGTGATAGGGAGATGTTCCCAACGAATTCTTTGTTATGATTCTGTCAGCCCATAGGGCAAACCTCAGCTGTGTGTGCCAATCTTCGGGGTTCTTATCTAGCAGCTTCTTGATGGCATTCAGTAAATTCTTGTGTGCGGACTTTGTAAGTCCATTCCCCTACGGATAGTAATTGGAAGAAAATTTCAGTATGATTCCATATTCAAATGCCCAATTAGAAAACTTCAATGATGAGAAAGCTAGATAGTTGTCACAAACCAAAGCGTGTGGGCATCCAAATCTAGTAATAATATTCTCCTCAAGGAACTTGATCACTACATTAGTTGTGCAAAGCTTGAGTGCCTGCCCCTTTGTCCACCTTGTGCAGTAATTTGTCATTGTCAAGATATATCTATGTTGCCCTGAAGAAGGTGGGTTGATCATTCCAATCAAGTGTAAACCCCATTTGGCAAAAGGCCTAACCTCAACCACCGGCTGCAAAGGCATAGCTAGATGCTTTCCTCTATCTGCAACTGTCTGACAAACATGACAAGCCTTTACGTGTTCATAAGCATCTTTGAAAAGCTTGGGCCAATAATATACAGCCCTTAGAATTTGATGAGTTGTTGCTAGACCACCTCCATGACCTGTTCCAAACTTCTCATGAAAATGCTCCATCAGTTGTTTGGCCTCTTCTTTACCCACATATCTCAAGTATATTCCTTCATGATTTTTCCTATAAAGCACTGACCCTTGGAGCATATAACTCTGGCTCTTCATCCTCAAAGCTCTTCGTTGTACTAGATTCAAGTGATGAGGGAATCTGTGATTCAACAAATAGTAAATCGTGTCGTCGTACCACTCTCCTAGAGACACTTCTTCCAACACATAAGTTTGTTGCACCAATCTTGGTCTAGTCGTTGCAATCGTTTGAGCCAAAGCCTACCCTCAGACCAGCTTCATAGGTTGTATCTCTATATCATACTCTTGCAAAGTGGCGACCCACTTGCCTCTTCTTTCTCCAAGTTCATTTTGCATCAACAATGTTTTTATGGTGGCATCCGGAACAATGGCAAAGACCTTGCTTCTCAAAATATAATGTCTGAACTTTTTGACTGCCTTCACTAGGGCAAAAGCTTGCTTCTCAACACTAGGGTACCTCAGCTCCGCATCTTTCAATGGTGCACTTATGAAGGCTATCGGGTGCTCATCCCTTTCTTTTGCCCTCTATGTTAGTATTGTTGCACACGTGTGCTCCGAAGCAAATGAGTACAAATAGAATGGCTTGGTGTAATCCGGGCTGACCAATACTGGAGCATCCACTATCGTTCGTTTGATCTCATCGAATGCCTTCCTAGCTTGAGGAGTCCAATCGACCTTGACGTTTTTCTTCAGCATCTCATTCAGTGGCCTCACGATCTCCGTTACATCCCTTACCTTGAGACTATAACTTAACTTGTTTATGATAATGGAACCAAGGACGTTAATGTAGTTGCAAATAACGGCCTTTCGTGTGATTATGAAATAAAGAATTAAATAATTGCTCTATTTGTTGCAACTGTAATGTGAATATGAATGTTTATTTTAATATGCGAATGTATATGATGATGATGATATTTAAATGTGAATTTACATGTTAGGAATAGTCTACCCCAAGTTCTTGTGCCAAGTGGTTGCAGGATCGACATCACACAAAGGGAAGAGGGACTATCATCAGGGAGAGGGTGTAGTTGACAAGGATCAATTGTCATCGAACTCTGGGTAGTGTATGACGTGCAACGACATACCTTTGGCCATGGTTTTATAATATAAATATTAATTATTAAGTCAAAATAATATAAATAATATAAGTTTTGATTATTAAACCAAAAATTAAATATAAGATACTTATATAAAAGATATTTCAATTATAAAATAAGAAATACATATTTTAATAAAAGAAAAAGAATTAAATAATAAAAATTGATAATGTCTAAATAAGGTTGTCAGTAGCCGGTTTTGAAAAAGAGAGCATTCCGTCACTCTTCACGAAACGGAAGGAATGCAAGAAGACGCTAGTGGGGAATTCGTTTGGATTCACTTTAAATGTCGATCTTTCTCCTTCGTTGGGGATGGCAATCTGGTTTGGGGAGGAAAGAGTTTTCAATTACAATCTTCAGCATTAACTAGATTCTCTCTCCACTTGTTTCTTCTATTCTCCTAGGGGATGTTGTTGGTTCTGGGGAGCTCATTCTTTACTCCATTTCTTTCTGAGTTGCATTTATCCGAGCATTTCATGTTAACTCAAGCTCTGTCCAATTTCTAACTTTGCGTTTGGAATTTCGGTCTCTCTCTCATCTTCAATCCGGAGGAGTGGAGTTGAGATTCTGCCTTCCTTTGTGTCTTTTTCCTTAGCTGAAAGCAACGTTGCCTCTTGGAATTATTGAAGATTGAAGTTAAAAATATTGTTCCGACTTCAACTACATTGCTCAGGCAAGTAATGATTATAGCTTCTTAGCAATTGTCATTAGTAAATATATCTGGAGTATGCTGAAATAAGCCCCTTAATTTTTTCTCTTGATTTTCAATATCAATTACAATGCACATGCACCCGTTAAGATTAGCTCCAAACCAAAACGATGTGGAAAAGAACTCTAACCAAGAATGCACCCTAAAACCACTTAAGGAAGAGGGGCAGGCATATGGTCAGAGAATCCCTAGGATCTAAACTCAGAACTAAAATTGAATACAACTGGAAATGGAAGATAAAACTCAACGCCAAGAATGTGCACTCAAGATCCCTTTGAAGGCGAGGTGCTAACATATGGCGGAGTACTTATTACAAAATTGAAAGAACTTAGGCGGTGAAGCATCCATAAAGATTTCCGCTCAACCACTTAAACAGTGGGGGGAATATAAAAAACAATTCAACTAATTCATCCGCTGCGGCGGGCATCCACTTAAGAGTGGAGATTCTCCACTTTTTAGTGGGTACAATGAGAGTTACAAGTTTATTCTCCACACCAGCGGTAAACCATCCAGGGGTAATTAATGTTTGCTTAGAAATTACAAGTAAATGCAGCAATAACAAATTGGTTTGATTAGTACTACTAATGCACAACCTTACAATCAAGATACTCTGCAAATTACTAGTATTACAATGATAGAACAATGCCAATATGTGAAGAATGATTCTCTCAAATTACAAAGCTCTCAAAACACTGAAAATGAAGCATAAATCTGATTCTTTTGAAGTCTAATATAAAAAACCAGCAAACTGAAACTATAAACCAGCAACCTATGAATCAATGAAATGCACATAACTTTATCAATTTACCTCCAAATTGAGTGAAATCAATTGAAATGAACCTCTGGAGGATAGGCGCCCATGTCATGATGATGAAACAGCTTCAAAAACAAACCATTTATTTACTTGCACAATTCCCAATGCTCCCAACATGGTACGACCCTTAGAAAGGGCGATTTTGCAAGAATAAAAAATAAATACTTTGAAATAAATTCTGATCTTCTATGGGAAGGGGCGCCCATGTGCTAGGAATCCATATCTTCAATACCCAAAAGCATATTAAAATCGTACAAAGAGCTGTTAATGAAAATCACCTTCAGCCATGAATGAACCAGCAAGCTCAAAAACTGAAAAATACTTCAAATTCTCCAACAATGAAGCTCAATGTGCACTTATGAATGAAGCACACTCTCAATCCACCATCTAGGGAACCATAGTTTCAGGCCCGAAGAATGGAGACAAATTGCTAAGCTTTCCCTTAGCCGGATTCTGGATTTCAAACCAACAACATAACTTTACAATATTTCCAAAGATTATCAAATACTGGAGCAAAGCTTGCTTTTATAGCTTTTGGAGGTGACCTTTTAGCTTCCATCTTTTCACCTCCCAAAATGGATCCCTTTTTCACTTTTTGAAATATTTTAATTTTGAAAAACATTATATTTCTCCTCAATATGGTGTACCACTTCAAGGCATAAAATAACATTAGAAAATATAAAATATTTACTCCATGAAGCATCCCCCCTTCATGTCCACCTTTTAAAACAACTTAAATTAATGCACTAGGCCAAGGGGTCAACTTGAAATTAAAACATTAATGCCTTGAAATATACTATTTCTCCAAAAATTACACTTCTAAAACCAAAACCAGAATAATTCAACTGCTCCAACAAAAGAACTCACTGAAGTGCTGCCAACTGGACCACTACCAAAACTAGACTTACTAAAAATAGCCAATGCCAAAAATAGTAAGTTCACCCCAAAACCAACAAAAAACTTAACTGAGCTAGAAGCAAGACTTACTGAAAGTGGAAACCCTAAATTTGCACATTTAAGTAGCCTACAAATTTCTAGAAATAGGCTAAATCCAAATGAAGCTCGCATAGGGCGAAATTGGGGACATTACAGTCCGCCCTTCCCAAAATTGTTTGTCCTCAAGCAATGCCACCACTCTCCAAAAAAACAGCTTGATCCTTACTATGCCAAGTAGGATCCCAAGGTCCCAAATCCATCTCTGTAAAGACCCACCATGCTGATGCTGCACCAATCTGATCACACAAACATAACCAATATCCCAAGATTGCTCTGTCCTCCCTCCAATCATGTGGCTTAATCTGACAATCCTGAAAAAACTGAAATCATAATCTTGCAGCATCTCATGTCCTAAAAACTATGAGGAGTTAAAATCTACAATGTCAATGTCAATCACCATTCTAAGAAGAAAGAAGAATAATCTAAACAACTCAAAAATATCCTCATCAACATAACTCCTCAAAACATCAAACCAAATCACAACAGCAAATGTGACTCCATCATAACTATTTGCAAAGGAAAAAAGAACTCTTTGCAAAGTCATAGCAACTGCATCTTCAAAGCTCCTCAAGGATGTATAATGCCTCCTTTGAGTAATTCTAACATATTCAAGAAAATTTATGGAAACTTCCACCAATCTCTCCCCCAAAGTCTCAAAAAGTTGAACCAAATCAAGCAAAGGTTCGCTGCCCCAAACACTAGTGCAAGAGATTGAACAAAGATGATCACTGGAAAAGAATTTGAGCATCATCCAAAATTGATCTGAATCACAATGAAACATCATTTCCCACTTTAGAGGCCATAAACCCTCACTGAAAAGAGATTGTGAAGAGAAAAAATGAGTGTACCAGCTGCCTATGAAGTCTGAAATAAACCAATTAAAGTCTGATTTTAGGAAAATCAGCATACAACGAGTTGAACAGTTGCTGCAACTTTGGAAATCAACATTCATAATATGAAAACTGTTCATGCCCAAGGCTGGAAACATTCCCTCAAGGAACTTCAACCCATTATTAAACCATCTTTTGTTCAAAGCATCTCTCCAATCCATCAATGGATGAACCAAAGGAACCATCAAATCTTTGGTAAAAATGGGGGCAGCATCAAAGACTCTAAAAATTGGATCCTTATCTCTCCAAACCACCAATTGATGAGAAAAAGGAACCATCGAATGGCTGGTAAGGATGGGAACATCAAAGAAACTAAAAATAGAATCCTTGTCTTTCCAAAGATTCCTCTTTCTACTTATAACAATCTCCATCAAGCCATGTTGAGGATTCCAAACATGGATACCCAACTGAAAATGTTCTCCAATGCACCGGAAAGAGTACACAACATTTCTCCAAGTGCTAGTCAAAGCAAAATGCGAATTCAAGAAGTTAGTGTCTTCTTTGATAAACCCATGTAGCTCATCCATGAAAACATCAACATCAATGAAGCACAAAATAAATGTTGTCCTCAATTCCCATTCCCTCAAAGGACTAGGATGAGCCAAAACATCACTCAAGTCAAGAGACGGATTGTCAAGAGAGTAAATAATCTGTTTTGGTCCATTTTTCTCCCAAACTTCATGAGTAATAAGTCTAGAAACTTCACTCTTTTCTTTTGCAATGGAGTGACCAGTAGCTACCAAGACTTGTTTTATTGACACCTTGAAGCCAACAATGAAGAAATCTCCTTGAGTCCACACTTCCCTTGTGAAGACTTCATCCTTGAATCCACTTATGCTTTCATTATCAAAAGGCCCTGGATGATTACTACTCACAAAGCATGGCACACCCTCATAAGTTATCTAACACCTTATGATTAACCAAATCATATGAAGATAATTGACTGTTGTTCTCAACAATACTTTCTTCATCCCTTTCATTGGTGTCTTCATAGAATTCAAGCTCAACTTTTTCAACTTGTGGATACCCATCATTAGTTGTCGATCCACAAAGTGTAGCATACTGAATACCACATTCATTATCCATCAAATCATCTATCTCATAGCTGCAAACTATCCCTTCTTGTGGCAAAGTCTCTCCCCAACTCATGAGTTCACACTCTTGATGCACTTTCCAATCACCATCAACATATGGGATCACCTTGGTATTTTGCAATGTTTCATCATTATGGAGTTCATTTATTCCTTCAACTATTTGCTTGATCTCCATAATCCTTGTATTAGCTTCTTGTTCCTTAAGTGTGGCTGCAATCGGTGATTGATTTTCTGCTTTGCACAATGAATAATGAGCTAAAGTAAGATCAAGGCAAAGCCTATCCATCTCTTCCTCCTCTTGGTAGGCATCATAGGTCTTCTCTGCAAACCTAATAGCATGATCTCTATCTGAGAGCAACTGCAAATAATCCGACTTTATGGATTCCAATGCCTCTTTGATAGATTGCATCTTGGAAAGAGAGTCTCCATCTTTAATTCCATTTAATTTCTTTTCAAATTGAAATTTCCAACAGAGTTCTTCAATGAAGTGATATGTGCTATCAAATCTTGATAACACTTTAACAATCTTCTCTTTTGAAACCAATAAATTATCCTTCAAATTTTGCAGCTCTTTAGGCCCTCGATCATAATCAACAAAGAGGCTTTGCTCTTCAAACATCAACTTTTCTGATTTGCTTTCATTGGCAAGATTTTCAAAATCAGCTTCTTTACTAACCTCTTCACTACATAACTCCTGAATAGAAGGCCTGTCAGCAACTTCTTCAAGCAAATTAGTATTTCCATCTTTACCTTTCAAGTTCTTGTACTCTTCTTGAGTGTCAATCTGAAAGGCACCCAAACCATTTTCTGACCTTAAAACATTCTTCTTTTCAACATAAGAATTCATGTTCTCATTCGCCTTTGCTGCAACTTCTTCAAAAATCACTTCATTACTTGCAATGCAAACTGATTTTTGAACTTCATTAGGATCAAAGGGGAATTTATCCCACTCTGGTTCTTTATCATACTTTGGTGACATCAAGCCCGGATCCCAAGTGTGAAAAGTTTGATTGTAATGATCAACAGGAAATAAATCATCTTGCTCCTCTTGGACTGTTGACTCTTTGAATGAATCACTTCCCATTCCACTCAAAACTGAAATCTTCATCTATAGCTTCCTCCACAAGCATAGTTTGATATTCAAACCCACTACCACCGAAGTCACTATAATTGTATTGAAATAAAGAATCATCAAAGTTGGCTGCTTTGAATATTTTATCATTCTTTTCTTCAATGGAACTATCACGAGTAGATGTGTTGCTGATTTTATCATTAGCATCTACATACCTACCAAAGAAGTCTTCTTGGTCACTTGTCATAATTTCTTCGTATGGAATCCTTTGGAAATTTGGGTCAGCAACAAGTGGAGAATTATCCATCACCAAATCTTCAACATGATTCGATCTGAACTCAACTAGATCATCATAAACATTATCAACATGAAGGTGGTCATAGGCTGATTCAATGGAACCACTAGCATTTCTTTCAATATGTTCTTTAACGAACTCAACCCGCACATTGGTACAACTAGAATCTTCTGTGAAGTCATTTGTCTCAAGCTCTTCATCGGATGAATCCTCATTAGGACTCAAGACTGCTGTTATGCTCTTTTTACCAAAACAATCTTCAATATTTCCCATCTCATGTAAGTCTATGGGTGTATTTTGGGACTCTAACTTAATCTCTTCATTTGCCAAGGTATCTTCGTCAAGCGCCCTATCATTTTGAGGCAAAATGTGCACCTTGCTTGTGTCTTCTTCAACACTCGTTGACTGATTTTCCTTTTCAATTTGGTTACATGTAGGCTGCAAGCCACAAACAGATACTTTTGCTTCTTCCTTTCTTGATTCTTCAACCATGGCAAGTTCTGCTTCTCTTTTAATTTTTTTCTTGATGTAGTTGACCACACCCAATTTTTTAGGTTTCACTGCTACCACACAATTCAAATATGTGTCAAAAGACACATTGTTCTTAAACTCATCTATCATGTTCTGATATTCTGCACGGAATACGGAAGCATCATGTTCACATTCCCTCTTAAACTATTCTGCATATCTAATGAACTCTATTGTGGCAACACTAATTTTTCTGTTCTCCCAACAGGATGGCAGGAACTTCTACTCTGATACCACTGAAATAAGCCCCTTAATTTTTTCTCTTGATTTTCAATATCAATTACAATGGGCATGCACCCGTTAAGGTTAGTTCCAAACCAAAACGATGCGGAAAAGAACTCTAACCAAGAATTCGCCCTAAAACCACTTAAGGAAGAGGGGCGGGCATATGGTCAGAGGATCCCTAGGATCTAAACTCAGAATTGAAATTGAATACAACTGGAAATGGAAGATAAAACTCAATGCCAAAAATGTCCACTCAAGATCCCTTTGAAGGCGAGGTGCTAACATATGGCAGAGTACTTATTACAAAATTGAAAGAACTTAGGAGGTGAACCAGCCATAAAGATTTCCGCTCAACCACTTAAACAGTGGGGGAAATATAACAAACAATTCAACGAATTCATCCACTGCGGCGGGCATCCACTTAAGAGTGGGGATTCTCCACTTTTTAGTGGGTACAATGAGAGTTACAAGTTTATTCTCCACACTAGCGGTAAACCATCCAGGGGTAATTAATGTTTGCTTAGAAATTACAAGTAAATGCAACAATAACAAATTGGTTGGATTAGTACTACTAATGCACAACCTTACAATCAAGATACTCTACAAATTACTAGTATTACAATGATAGAACAATACCAATATGTGAAGAATGATTATCTCAAATTATAAAGCTCTCAAAACACTGAAAATGAAGCATAAATCTGATTCTTTTGAAGTCTAATATAAAAAACCAGCAAACTGAAACTGTAAACCAGCAACTTGTGAATCAATGAAATGCACATAACTTTATCAATTTACCTCCAAATTGAGTGAAATCAATTGCAATGAACCTCTGGAGGATAGGCGCCCATGTCATGATGATGAAACAGCTTCAAGAACCAACCATTTATTTACTTGCACAATTCCCAATGCTCCCAACATGGTACGACCCTTAGCAAGGGCAATTTTGCAAGAATAAAAATAAATACTCTGAAATAAATTCTGATCTTCTATGGGAAGGGGCGCCCATGTGCTAGGAATCCATATCTTCAATACCCAAAAGCATATTAAAATCGTACAAAGCGCTGTTAATGAAAATCACCTTCAGCCATGAATGAACCAGCAAGCTCAAAAACTGAAAAATACTTCAAATTCTCCAACAATGAAGCTCAATGTGCACTTATGAATGAAGCACACTCTCAATCGACCATCTAGGGAACCATAGTTTCAGGCCCGAAGAATGGAGACAAATTGCTAAGCTTTCCCTTAGTCGGATTCTGGATTTCAAACCAGCAGCATAACTTTACAATATTTCCAAAGATGATCAAATGCTGGAGCAAAACTTGCTTTTATAACTTTTGGAGGTGACTTTTCAGCTTCCATCTTTTCACCTCCCAAAATGGATGCCCTTTTTCACTTTTTGAAATATTTTAATTTTGAAAAACATTATATTTCTCCTCAATATGGCGTCCCACTTCAAGGCACAAAATAACATTAGAAAATATAAAATATTTACTTCATGAAGCATCCCCCCTTCATGTCCACCTTTTAAAACAACTTAAGTTAATGCACTAGGCAAAGGGGTCAACTTGAAATTAAAACATTAATGCCTTGAAATATACTATTTCTCCAAAAATTACACTTCTAAAGCCAAAACCAAAATAATTGAACTGCTCCAACAAAAGAACTCACTGAAGTGCTGCCAACTGGGCCACTGCCAAAACTAGACTTACTAAAAATAGCCAATTCCAAAAATAGTAAGTTCACCCCAAAACCAACAAAAAGCTGAACTGAGTTAGAAGGAAGACTTATTAAAAGTGGAAACCCTAAATTTGCACATCTAAGTAGCCTACAAATTTCCGGAAATAGGCTAAATCCAAATGAAGAGCGTAGGGCGAAATTGGGGACATTACATATGCATTGTTGTTGCCGTTGGTTAGTATCTCTAGCTTGGAATCTGTTAGGTATCGTTACTTGAGCTTTCATTAAGATTTCTAATAGTTAGAAGTTAAGAACACCTATTTTCAAATGGAGCCGGTTAGGAAGAATCAATTTGTGTGAACAAACTACGGTATGGATTTTACTCAACATTGAATTTGGTATCAATTATCCCCATCTCCTATTGGAACTAGGGCATGTAACTGTGTTTTGGGCATTATATTATATTATCCTTGAATCTGGATTTAGACTCCGTCTAAGGCACCCTGCAACTTACTTCTTTTCTTTTGTTGCCGACCGTTCCTCTAAATTGAGACCTTTCTTTTGATGCAGTCTCTTTAGCTTTCTCATGAAACACAATTTCTGTTATAGCCTTCGGAAATGTGTAGTCTCGTCCTCAAACTTGAAATGCTAAGTTGGGGAAGAGTATAGTCTTTGCTACCCTGCAGTAAGTAAAACTCTTTATAAAGTCAATCTTACTATAGAGGTATATTCCTGGATCGGGTCATCATCACTTCTCTTGAACCTTACTCAATAGTTGTTCATTGTTCCAATCTGAAGAGTCCTTTATATCAAACTCTAGTCACCTGAACCTGTGAATTGATAAGCCGTCTGGGAAATCTCATATGCAATGTCCTCTCTGCCTTACTCAAATTCATATCTTCCTTAATTGTTGTTCGGAAAATTGTATACTTGCTTTTAATCATGTTCTTGAATCAGTCATATAATGATAAAGGTTGGAAGGGTTCTTAACTAACCTGCATATCGTCTCTCTCTCCTTCTATAAAGTTACCCACTAATCTTACTTAAAGAGAGATCCAAATAACAATAGTAATCATTAGACCCTAAGGTTATGATCCAAAAACATGATTGATAATCAAACAATGTTGCAAGAAATGAGGAACTAATTTGAAGGTTGTCATGTCGAGCAAGGGTGGAATTGTTGACGGCACAGTAGTGCCAGAGACATCAACACAGTAGTGTCAAGATATCGGCACAGTGGTGGCAGAACTTTGAAAATCCTTGGCCAAGGTAGATGCCAGTTAGGCAAAGTTAGCTTTCATGTTTCAGATATACTCTGGTTAGAAAGATTCTTCTAGTTAGGAGGAACCTACAGAGGAGGGATTGACCAATAGTATAGGAATCATGGACACTAGGCTCAGAGACATGATGACATTTGATCCTTGTCAATTGACCTCGAGAAGGGCCGGGTTTCTTTAGTCGAAGAACATAGGAGACCAGTAGGTCTGGTTGGGTGGTAAAGCCCCTGATGATCGTCCCTCTTTCCCTCATGGATAAAGTAACTCAAGAGTTTCAACTTGATGATGGTGTCAAATATCTTTAACTTTCCTCGAACTTATCTCCAAGTATTTGCATTGTCAATTTAAAGTTTATTTTCAATTATGCAGTAATTGTTAATCATTCATGATAAATGTTCATTGATAAATCTGCAAATGTTGTCTTAGATTAGCCAGTTGTTCTTTCAGTTGAAATGATTGAAGTTAATTTTTGAATAATAAAGTAATTTTGAGTTTTAAAAAGAGAACCCTAGAATGATAGTTATTTCATTGTGATTCTTTGGAAAACAGTTCAAAGTTTCATTTCAGCTGAAATCTGTAGACTCAAAAGTTAGTTGTTAATCCGACAAAATTGGAAACCCTAGTTCGTTATCAGACAATGAAAGATGTGAGTTAGTTAATGATGCCCTAGCGGATAATCTCTTTTCAGTTTACTATCTTTATTTGGAAACCCTAGATTGTTAGTTATATAGTTGCTTTTCAATTGAAGTTGGCAAATAACTGTTTTTCCTTTAACTGTAAGATGTTAGATGATACAATCTCAGCAAATCCAGTTATGAACTTTCTAACAAAGTTAATATTGCCAAAGAACGATCTTAACTCCTTTTGACTTCTTGGTAAACCAATTTTTGAAATGGCCTCGATACGTTCTTGGTCAATCGAGATCCCCTTCTCCGAGATAACGTGTCCTAACAATCTTCCTTCAGTAACACCGAACATGCACTTCTTTGGATTGAGAGAAATGTCGAACCTTCTACATCTTTGGAAGACCTTCCTCAGGTCCTCTACGTGGTCTCTTCTTCTCTTGCAAAATACAGTCAGGTCATCCATATATATGATTATACACTTTCCAACTAAGTTTCAGAATGCAATGTCCATAGACCTTTGGAAAGTGGCTCCTACATTGATCAAGCCAAAAGGCATCCTCTTGTATGCAAAGGTTCCCCATTTGGTGGTGAACGCTCTCTTTAATCTGTCTGCCTCTTCTACCATCACCTTATTGTATCCGAAGTAACCATCTAAGAAGGACATCATTTGGGAACCATTTACAATATGTAACACTTCGTCCAACGAGGGCAAGGGATAATTGTCCTTCTCTGAAGCCCTGTTCAAATTGCGGAAGTCAACACACAACCTTATCTCTCCATTCTCCTTTCTAACTAGAACTAGGTTGGCGATCCACGTGGAGTGCCTTACTGGAAAGATAATTCTGGCGGAGAGAAGCTTCTTGACCTCTTGATAGATCAACAATTCTAGCAATGGATTCATAGGTCTTTGTCTTTGCCGAAATGGTTTGTGTAATGTCCCCTTCTCAAACCTGATCGTTCATGTGACCGTTGGTCTTTTTCTGGAAACCCGAAGGCTAGTCGGAAGGTAAAATTAGGGTTTCCTATTTTTGAGGAGGTCTTTGCTCAGAGGTGGTGGATTTAGTGGCAGATTCCTTCTGGGTTTTCAGAGGGCTTCACAATGGTATGTTCATCTCGGCTTTCAGAGCACTTTGTGGAATTTACTATTTTTAGTAAATTCTATTTTTGGCAGTATTCAGGATGGTATCAGGCAATTGACTTTCCCCTTCAGTTGACTCAAGTGGCGTATTCAGTTTTGGACTTCAGAATGCAGTTCTGGGAAGACGAGCTTATTTCACTTAAAATAACATTATAATTAAAATGTTATTTATCACCTTGGCCTAGTCGAATGATTTAAGGTTATTTTAAAAGGTGGACTCAAAGGGTGGCGCCTTCATAAAGATTATATTTAATATTTGTTGATTTCTCCTAAGTCAAGCAAATTAAATTGGGCGCATTTATCAAGGTGATGTTTTAATTAAATATGATTATTGAGCTAAAGGTGAAAAGGACGCCATATTGAAGGAAGAGATTAGGGTTTGAACTTTGAGTTGGATTTTAGGGTTTCGTAAAGTCAAACGAAGCTTATAAAAAGGAAGTCTTGTGCATCATTTGAGGATCTTTTGATGACTATACTGTTATGCTGCCGGATTGGCTCTGGGACTGCTTCGAGGAATGAAGGCCTCCTAGCTTGGGCATCACTTCGTGTTTGGAAGACAACATCTAGTGGTGAATCATTGTACTGTGAGTTGCATTTAGTGTGTTTTGTTCATCAGTTCATTGCATAGTTAGATTCGAAGTTAGCATTTAATAGTTTCAGCTTATTGCATTGTTTTAAGACAGCAGATTGTATGTTTGTTTCATAAATCAGAAAATACCAAAAATATCATTGTGGGTATTAGCTCATTGTCTGTGTTAGCCTTAGGCGTCCCTATGCTCCAAAGTGCAGATTTTAATGTTGTGAATTGAATTTTTAAAGCCAAGTCGAGTTTCTCAGTTGGGCCGTACCATTTAGTGACATTGGGATTCGTGCATAATTAATAGGTGGGATTTAGATATGTTTTCAGTGTCTCATCATGGGTGTGTGTTTGGTTAAGAGTTAGTGCATTTGATTTTTAGTCATTCGGAGATCATACTGGGAAGATATGAGCATTTTAGCAATTCCTTAGACTATTGGTTTAAACATTTAATGAGCAGATTGTAATAAAAATCAGAAATCTGTATCTTGATATTTGAAGGCATTTGGTTTTGGTATTACTATTCAAAGTAAAGGTGGTTCCAAAATGATGTAATGCTGATCCTTTAAATTCATAAGACATTGGCAGGCAAAGGCTCCTTATTTGTAAAACTGACAGTAGTACTGGCAGTTGTTTCATTATTGCTTAAATCAGGTTGTGTTCTCATTTTCATTCAAAGTTATTGTAATAGTGAGATCTCCGCCCTATGGTCGCTACTATCCCATCCCGGGTTAGCAAGCACATCCTGGGTGTTGAGTAGTTTCATTTCTCAGCATTTATCTTTCAAGCATTGTTTTGTATTGACTCCGTCGTATGGTCGTCCCTCACTCCGCATTGGATTGGGTAGCACATACTTGGCGTCGAGTTCCCTTTTCCGCATAAGCAGTTTATTTTAGATCCTCCGACCAATGCTCGCCATCCTCGGCGCCATTCTGGTTAGAGTTGCTTTCTTGCACGTTTTGGTTTCTTTCTCTAACCTTAACGGGTGCACTGCTTTGTAATCTGTTATTTGAAAAAAACGAAAAAAATTGGCTCGGTATATTTCAGTTTGCTTCTTGGTTTCAATGGGATCGTGTGTGTAATCAAGGAAGTATCATATGTTTTAAGATCTCCGTATCCCAAGGCTATCACGTCTAAGAACTCTCTCATGGCCTGTAGTATGCCTTCTTTTTCCTCTGGTGTACAAACTTTTCCAATAAAAATATTTTTAACTTGTTCTTCAATCCCCAAATTGATGGCCTCGTAGTCATTTCCTTGGGTGCTCTGATTTCTACTCAATCTATCGGGATCGAAAAGCCTCTCCAATTCTACCATACCTCTTGGAATAACATTTGTCTTCAAATTCAGGATCGCTTCAGCATCAAACTCTGCCTCCTCTGTTTCTTCTTCATCAATGATTTGTGCCTCAAACACGCCAGAGCACGTGAAGAAATCTAGAATCTGTTTATCGTCATCGAACACTTAAAAATTCTTTATGTTATCTGGGATTGAAGGCGTCGAGACTAATTCAACTGTAAACTTTGTTAGTCCTTCCATAGCCAAAGGCTCCAAGCAACTAGCTACTTGTGCAAGAGAATTAGCAACAGGGTTCTTGGACCTGTAGACTTGCTTGATATTGAAAGCGTCAAAGCTCTCTATGAGGTCCCAAACTCTGTTGCGATAACGATCGAGTCTCTTGTCGTGGCAGGCATACTGTTTCCTTACTTGACGGACTACAATATCTGAATGCCCATATGCATGCACAATCTTGGCTCCCTTCTGGATTGCAAGGATCAAACCATGAATTAATGACTCATATTCTGTGAGGTTATTAGTGCACGAGAATTGGAGTCTGTAAGCACCCAAGTATGCTTCTCCGGTTGGGCTAATTAACTCAAATCCTGCTCCATTTCCTTTCTTTGACTTTGATCCGTCAAACCTTAAGGTCCATACCTGATTACTCATGGAGGACTAGGCATGTGTATCCTTCTGCCCATCTGACTGTGAAATGTCCTCTACGACCAATGGCTAGATCTTCTCTTCTTTTACAAATTTCTCTATAGAAACATCTTCTCCTTCATTAACCTCTTGACGTTTTCCTTGCAAGGATGTAATGTCCCCTTCCAGTTGACATCTCTCAATTCTTGAGATTAGCCTATTATGTGACCCTTGTAGGCTGATAGGGTGGATAGAGGGTCTAGTTGAGGCTTGGCTTGGCTTCAGTTGGCAGAATCATTTAGCTTGGCTTTCGTTCGGAGTTGTTTGGACATCTTTTCTTGACTTACTATTTTTAGTAAGTTGAGTCACTCAGCAGAGCACCCCTGCTATTTTTAGCAGTATGGTTTGGTCGTATGTTGATTCAGTCACTTATCATCTGGCTTCAGACGGTTCGTCATTTGGACCTGTTTTGAGAGAGATATTAATATTTGTTTGCTAAAATAAATATTAATTAATTAAAGGCTTATATTATAAAGTTATAATGTAATTAAATATTATAACTTAAGTGACTTAAAGGAAGGGGTCGACCAACATGAAGAAGGGGCCACTTTTTAATTATTAATTATAATTAAAAGTGTGTGCAAACAATGGAAATATTAAAAGTGAAAATTCAACTTTATTTAAATGATGCTTTTTGGAGAGAAGTCGACCCTCTTGAAGAATATAAGATTTTCACTTGTGAAAAAAGGATTATTATGTTATGAAAATCGACTTTGATCAATTCTTCCTTCATAGAACGGAGCCAAGGGTTTCAGTTGTCTTTTTGCATTGGAGAACGAGCCATCTTCAGTGTCTACAGTTCAGAGGCTGTGAAATATCAGCTAATCTATTGCTTATCAGAGAGATAGCTTCATCCAGAAGTTATCACAGTGCTTCAACCTTTGAATATCTTCAGTATTTTGGATTGGAATTATTCTAGGAGAGGTTCTTATTTCTAGGCGTCCATTTCCTAAGCTCTGGACATATCTTTTAAGGCCGTACGAATTTAATGCTTGCTGGTTGCTGGCTGTACAAATCACAGAGGGCTGCAAGGAGGGCGTGTTTTCCATCTAGGGCCAAGCGCTTCATTTCTTGGCTGAATAATAACTTCTACAGGGGCGGCTAGGGTCTCTTAATGATTTCCTATCATCTCACAGCGGGAGAAACCATGGCAAGGGCAGATCGTACCATTTCTTAGCTTCTCCAGGCGGCTACAGGCATGTTCTGGATTTTCTAGAAATTTATTTTAAAAACTCATTATTGTACGCCTTGTTCTTACTATTTTGGTATTATCATTATTTGCAAATAAATACAAAGATCTTCTCATCTGGCATATGAAAATGTTAGTTCTATTGTAATTGCTTACATTTCTTTCAAAATCGCATTCTTCTTTTGAGGTGGGAGACATGGTATATCTCATGCTGCAGCCCTACCGTCAGTCTACTCTTCGGAAGAGTGGATCGGAGAAGCTTAATCCGCGGTATTATGGTCCTTTCAGGATTTTGAGGCGTGTTGGAGAGGTGGCTTATGAGCTAGAGCTTCCAGCGGATAGTAAGGTCCACAATGTTTTTCATGTGTCACGTCTCAAGAAGGCGTTGGGACACCGTGTGGTACCTTCAGCAGTATTACCTCCCTTAGATGATGAGGGAAAGTTGATCTTAGTTCCTGAGTCGATCCTTGAATACAGAGATAGACAGTTGCGCAGGAGGACTATCAGGGAATACTTGGTGAAATGGAGAGATTTACCAATGGAGGATGCCACGTGGGAGAGCGAGGAGATTTTGCAGCATCCGGAGTTGAGATTGCTTGAGGACAAGCAACTTCAGGAGGGGCGGACTGTAATGTCCCCTTCCAGTTGACATCTCTCAGTTCTTGAGATTAGCCTATTATGTGACCCTCGTAGGCTGATAGGGTGGATAGAGGGTCTAGTTGAGGCTTGGCTTGGCTTCAGTTGGCAAAATCATTTAGCTTGGCTTTCGTTCGGAGTCATTTGGACATCATTTGCTTGACTTACTATTTTTAGTAAGTTGAGTCACTCAGCAGAGCACCCCTGCTATTTTTAGCAGTATGGTTTGGTCGTATGTTGATTCAATCACTTATCATCTAACTTCAGACGGTTCGTCATTTGGACCTGTTTTGAGAGAGATATTAATATTTGTTTGCTAAAATAAATATTAATTAATTAAAGGCTTATATTATAAAGTTATAATGTAATTAAATATTATAACTTAAGTGACTTAAAGGAAGGGGTTGACCAACATGAAGAAGGGGCCACTTTTTAATTATTAATTATAATTAAAAGTGCGTGCAAACAATGGAAATATTAAAAGTGAAAATTCAACTTTATTTAAATGATGCTTTTTGGAGAGAAGTTGACCCTCTTCAAGAATATAAGGTTTTCACTTGTGAAAAAAAGAATATTATGTTATGAAAATCGACTTTGATCAATTCTTCCTTCAGAGAACGGAGCCAAGGGTTTCAGTTGTCTTTTTGCATTGGAGAACGAGCCATCTTCAGTGTCTGCAATTCAGAGGCTGTGAAATATCAGCTAATCTATTGCTTATCAGAGAGATAGCTTCATCCAGAAGTTGTCATAGAGCTTATCCAAAAGTTACATTTTCAGAGTTTGAATCCTGGAGTTATCAAACATAGAGATATTCTTGGGTGGCTGATTTTAGCTCACACCTGGCATCTTTCCAAAGGTCGTACAGATTCCTTATTGCTGTTGTTGAGCCGTACCTTGTTGTTGCTGGGCCGTACTTTCAAGTACAGGGCCGTACTTTTCACATAGGGCCAAACGCCTCTCCTTTGGGCATTCTGACTTCACCAACAGGGGCGCATATTCCTCTGGTTTCAATTGCAAACATCTGGCGGAGGGAGAAGTTAATATCTATGATGGCTGTACCATTTCATTAGCATCTCAGGCAGCTGCAATAACCAGGTTTTCAACCAAAATGTTGCTTTTTAATTTGCATGTTATCCAATCTTAGTTGTATTCAGTCTAGAAGATCATTATACATTCTGGCGTCAATATATCGAGTGAATTTTGTTGGCGTTTAAATTTGCACCTCCAGTATGCGTATTTGAAACAGACAGCTATGCACAGATAAACTGCTCTTCAAATTAGGAGGGGAAGCTCCCTCTTGCTGATGGTATTCAAGAAAGTAAACTAAAACTAAGTTGCCTATCTTTTTGATCAGCTTAGAGCACAAGGTTTATAAAACACAAACGCCACAGCTGAGATTTTCTGATTTAAGAACTTCAACTACGACTAACTTAAACTAAAGACGTTTCTAACTTCTCAAGTAATAAGCAGAGCAAGAGAAACTAGAAATGAACAAGGTAGATTTTCTGACAAAATACTTCGATAAACTCTTTCTCAACGAACATCTACACACTTCAATGTAAGTTGAAATCAAGATCATAAAAGTAAAACACCAATAACGGAAATCAGAGATTTTATATCAAGGCAAAGGAGGCTCATGATTTTATTACTCGAACTTCTGGAACAAAACTCACTTCTAACATGCCTGGAATAAGAAATTGCAGCTAAAGAGGCTTGCAATCTTATTCTTACACAATAGAAACAACAATCACACTAACTCCTTGTTGGCTAAAGAGGCTCAACAATTTGCTATCACAACACAATTGAACGACACTTGAATAACAAATAGAAGGCAAAATAGGCTCAATTTTGTTATCACTAGCATGGTAGAAACTAATGAGCAAAGGCTCTTATTTATAGACAAGCGAGTAGGGAACCCTAAAATCTCCTTGCTTTCACAATCTAGGGCTTGCTCGGCAAGCAAGCTTTATTACTAAATCTAGAAAGAAGATAACATCTAAAACCCTAGAAAGCAGAAAAAGCGGGAAACGCCAACTATTACATTTATCTTCTTTCTCTTCTTCAAAGAATGGATAAGAATCGTTCCAAGAATAGAAAGAAAGCGGAAAGAAAGCTTCTAGATGAAAGCCGCTTTAAAGTTCAATCATATCTGCTAAAAAGCAGGAAACTGTGCCCTGGTCAAGGCAATATTCTGATTCTCCAAGATCTCTTTGCCTTCTTTCACTTCTTCAGTTGCTTTATGAGTTCTATTCTTGAAAAACATCGCTGCCCGAAAAGATGACTCACTAATCGATAACTTGGCGGCTCTGCAACTTTATGCTTCTGACACCTCTCTTGATTTCCATCAGAAGAGTATTGCAACACTCTTTTCCGACACCTTTCCTCTTTCTCATATCACACTTTCTCTCGTTCTTCAGCTGAGATGATGAAGTTTTAACATAGTGCTGATTTGGTCTTAAACTCGAGGGGAGTGTACTCCATATTCAAAACCTTGAAGAATGACTGTAAACTCGCCTATGTTCAGACAAGTCTTGAGCAACTTTCTATTTTTAGAATGCTGGTTTTTTGTCTTCAAACAGACAAATTTTTGGAATTTTTTCTGTGATATGGGTTTTGCTCAGGACTTCGTTGCAAGACAACCCAGATCATCCGTTTTTGAAAATCTTGAATTTTGACCGAAAAAGCAGCAAACCCTAATTTCTTCAATTTTTCACCGAAAAAGCTGGCACCTGGGTTTTGTTCAAAATACAATTAGAAATGGACCCAGTTGATCAGATTTGAAAAACACTGATGGCTGATTGAAAAAGCAGCCAACCCTAGAATTTGAAATTTTCATGAACAAGCTGTGATATGGGTTTTCTCTAGAAGACTGATTGGAAAGGACCCAGATGGTTGAAATTTGAATGCACTGAGGTTTTCACTGACATGCAAAATAAAAGCACTTGCTGCAACTTGATGAAGTTCTTGAAAATTTCCTTCAGAAGATTGAAGTGAAAAGACCTAGATGATTGAAAAATGGAATGCCTTAGTCTTCTTCTTGAAAAGTTTGATCTTCTGGATGAAAAAGCTCGAAAAAGCAAGGGTTTATGTTGCTGGTCTGAAAAATATGATGAAAAACCAGCAAGCTACGTTCTTGAATCTTGAAAAATTTCTTCAAACTTGCTGCTCCAACTTTCTCCCTTGAAGGCTACCTGCAAAAATAATGAAAATAACATAAAAGAAAGATGTTAAATAGACTTAGGGTTTTGTTTTTGCTTTGCTTTCTTTTGCTTTTATCTCCAAAACCCTAAATCTCAGCTTCATTGAACTTGGACGCCTCTTTCTTCTCTTGCAATCTTGAAAATTTCAAAAATCTATGAAAATTTTCTAAGGCATGTGAAGTTGGGCACCCTTCTTCACCAGGGGCGCCCACTTTACCCAGTGTTAGCCAAAATTTTGGCATTTTCAACTTTTCTTCCATTTTGACCCTTGGTTTGACCTCGATCTCCGACTTCTAGATTGATCCGACAGGCGAGCTGAAAGATTCATCGCGGAGCCAGACTGATTCTGAGAAGGATGTTCTGGAGGAGCCTTTGGCTAAAAACTTGATCTTGACCTCTGAATTCATGGGAGCCTTTTCCTTCGAGGGGCTCCAAACTTTCACAGTGTTAGCCATTTTTCTGATCTTCAATTTCTTCATTAACTCTTCTACAGATGATTTCGTCGAATTTGGTGTTTCAGGCGTCGGATCGACTGACGGTTGTGCTCATCGCGAAGCTGACGAAGAATGAGAAGGGGTCTTCTGGAAGAGATTTTGTTGGAAAGTGAAATTTTACCCCTCAAAAGCTTGGGCGCCCATCTTGGCTGGGGGCGCCCATGTTCACCAGACTTAGTCATTTTTACACTTTTTCTATGTCTGCTTCTGAACCTTGGTTTTTAGCCTTCGTCGGACCCTCTGTTTGGTGCTTCAGATCTAGCGACTGCGACATCCGATTGACGTGCTGAATATCTCGTTGGAAAGCTGGATCAATTGTGAAGAGATCACGTTAGATACTTGTCTGCAAATTCTTTTGTTTGGCTCCTTGAAAACTTGGGCGCCCTTCTTCACCTGGGGTGCCCAAACTCACCAGACTTAGTCATTTTTATCTGTTTTTTGACTTCGAGTTTGGAATCTTCATTCTATACCTTTGACTTCGATCTGAATTTGCAGGAGATTGAACAGTCGGATGATCTGACGGAGACAAGCACGTCGAAGCTGACTGAGCACTGAAAAGAACAAGCATATTCTCAAACCCTAATTGTTGGATTAGGTTCCTCAAAAAGTTGGGCGCCCTTCTTCACCAGGGGCGCCCACTTCCTCCACACTTAGTCAATTTTTGATATTTTTCATTTACTCTCATTCTGACATCAGTTTGGATCCTCCCTGTTCAGCTTCAAATCCCGAATGACTGGATAATCTGTTAACTACACCGTCGGACTCGTTGCGGAGCTGGCAAAGAACTGAACAATTTTGATTGGAGATGTAAACCCTAATTCCTTCATCTGGTGCCCTAAAAAGATGGGCGCCCTTTCTTGGCTGGGGCGCCCAAGTCTAGCAGTGTTAGAAACTTTTCAACATTTTTCACTTTCTTCCTCGTTCTTCGTGACTGCTTGCCAACTCGCCTTCTGCTGAATGCTTTGAACATTGAATCTGACACATGGCAGCCGGCTGACCTCCATTGATGACCTCGGAGCTCCAGATACGCTTATGAAAAAGCAGAATAGACCCACAAGGGAAAAATTGACTATTTTGAGATTTTGACTGCACCAGCCTGATATGGACGTATTTTGAGCCAATCAAAATCAGTTTGGACCCTGGTGGACCAACTTTCTATTTTTAGAAAGTTTTCCTAGTATCCATTTCTAAAGAAACCCAGAAAAACCCAGAAAACGTTACTATTTTTAGAAAATTTCTAAAAATAGATGTTTTCCTAAAATTTAGGGATGAAAAACTAAAATCTGGGTTTTGTGGATTAAGCTGCTCTGAGCAGACCCAGATCGTCAGAATTTGAAAATTTTGTGTTTTAACCCCTCATGCAAGACGTACACCCAAATTTTGACCTTTTTGACTGATTTAACAAGACTTTTACTCATTTCTTCAAAATATCTAAGTGTAACAAAAATTTTAATTTTGGGGTACAACAAATTCCATCATTTCTAGAATTGTAAATTTTATTTAATTTTTGCAAGCAATTTCTTTCAAAATTGCATTTCATTTGTTTATGCAAAAAACACAAAAAAATCAAAAAACAAACAAAAACAATTCAATTTCCGGAACAGTGAGACCAAGGGTTTCTACAAAGGAGGCTTGTGGAACGAGCTTCGAAACTTGCTCAAAGGCAACTTTGCACATGGCACAGGAAATCTCCGAATGAAAGGCTTCATGGATTCTGTACCAATTGGGAAGTAGCAGATTCTTGATAGAGGCGTCTTTTCCCAATTCCACTTCCTGCTTCACACTTCTCAGGACAAAATCCCTAAAGTTTTCAAACATTCCTTTGCCTTCATTCTCACTCGAATCACTCTCATTCAAAACTTCAGTGGACAGTGGTGCGTCTTCTAAAAACATTCCTTTGTTTGAACTTTCCAACATCAAAACTTGTTGCTTCACAGGCTTATATGAGCCCAGCTCAGTTTCCATAAACATAATTTCGTTGTCTTCGCCATACTCAATGATTAGTAATCTCAGCCATGGCGTGCTCTCGACCTTAATCTAATTTGGAACTCCTCTCCATGGTAGCCACATGTGGGAGAAGCCTGTACCAATATACCCATTCAACTTCCTCGACCAATGTTTTTTCTTTTTGTTTATTTGATAAGTCAAGTAGGTTTGGGTTTTGTTTAAAGGGGTAGGGGGGTCCTCGTGGGCCCGTCCATCCCCCTCTTTTTTTTTAATTTTAAAATGTGTTTTTTACAAAAAAAATAAAGAAAGATGTTTTTGGGCCATAGGGTATGGCTAGTAGTCCTTGGGATGGTTATGGGACTTCTAGAAGTCCCTTAACCATCCCGAAGATTGTTGGTCGTCCCCTGTAGTCCCCTGCCTTTTTTGGGACGTTTCCAAGATTTTGTAGAGAAAGGTGATGGGTAGGGGATGTTTCTTGGTCGTCCCCATGTCCCCGTACCATTCCCGGGGGTACAAAGCCAGGGGACGTGTCCCCGTGGAGCATAGGGAAAAATTGAAGAAAAAACGATTGTAATAAAAGAAGCTTGCTAAATCTATCAACAAATCAAAGGAAATCTTTTAACTCATGAACACTTTTGATTTTGAAA
Organism: Sequoia sempervirens; assembly: GCA_007258455.2. Classification (NCBI taxonomy): domain Eukaryota; kingdom Viridiplantae; phylum Streptophyta; class Pinopsida; order Cupressales; family Cupressaceae; genus Sequoia; species Sequoia sempervirens. Next base: position 7,570 of record VDFB02329999.1, on the reverse strand, counting down.
ATAATATCATAGAGAATGTGAAGCAAGTTCGTTTCCATAGAAAAGGAAAAAGGTTGTGCAACTGAGGGGTGCTAGGTGTGACAAAGGGACTGCCTGCTTGCACAAACAAAAAATACTTTATGTGGCAAGAAAGATACTTGCACAGGAAAGCAGTCTCTTACACAACCACCAAAAACCCTTGTGCAGTAATGAAGACTCTTGCATGGTAACTAGGAAATCCTTGCAAAGCAACAAGAATATGTGATGCTCCAATATGAATGTTCAAAAAGACCAACTCAAAAAATGATGAAAATGACCTTTTTTGGACTGTTTTATTTCAACATTAACCATTTTTTTGACTTGGACTCTTGAATTATTGATGAGTTACAAGTTTTGGGTGAGTTATCACCAATAACATGCAGGTGAGTTTTTCGGTGAGTTACTCACAGGCCCTATTGTTGATGTGTGTTTTGTGACCTACACCAGACAGCAAAATAAAGTGTCCAACGACTACTCTATTCTCTCTTGATCAAAATATTCCGCATGCTAAGATTGCAAGAAAGTTCACGTGTTCAACTCCAAGGGTCCTTTATGCAGTGGGGTAGTCTCAATTAGTTCGTTGTGATTCGCTGGTATGACGAGGGGACTTACACAATTGTTGGGTAGCTGACAACGAACTAAGTGAAAGGGGACTTCACGTGACTCTGAAGGTTTGTCAATGAAGTACAGGTTTCCTAATACTAACCAGAAAATGTTGAATTTAAATGAGTGCAGGGATAAAAGATGCTACAATCTACTCTAAGTGCGGGACGCGGTGATCAATTTCAGCAACCTTCAACCAGAATTCGATTTGCCTGGCATTGGACAGCTTCCACAGAGTCAATGCAATCTTCAAGGGAGTGATTCAAGATATTCAGATTACAATCAACATGTAAATACCATCACGATGACGCATACAAACATGCCAATCATAATTGAAGTTAAGCACGAAATGTTCTAGTCGACCACGCAAGGAAAATTTACCATCAGTAAGCTTGCTAGTGGTATGGATTTAAACGAAGCTCACTTAAATTAAACACCGCATTCCACAACAATCTGAAGGCATGAAAATGATATTTACTCTACTTTAAGATCCGACTTGAATCAAAAGGACGAAGAAATCTTGCTAGCTGCTCACAACAAAAGATGAGATCATCATCAATGAAAACTCTTTTTATTATGAGAGTGTTCACAACAATTTCTTACAAATATTTCAATAGAAAAACTTTCCCTATTCTTCAAACTATGCTATGCTAACTCTAAGTTGTTTCTCTATGCTCTGCTAGTCTATGATCTCTACTCTATGATCTAATGAATTACAAATGAGGGGGAGTTCCATTTATAGCTGGCCAATATGAATGGACGGCCCAAGTCAAATTACAATGAACGGATCAGATTGAGCCACATAAGCCCTGAACAAGATTCTACCCTAATAACTGCCAGAAGGTGGAGGCGTGGTGCAATAAATGAGCACAAAATGACAAACTCCTCCCTTTGACCACTACGGGCAATTAATGCCCACTACCTTCTAGAAGATTCTCGTCCAGGAACACATTCCCACTATTCTTCTCTCTGACTGCAAAATCAATGAATCGGGCCAGCATTGCTTCAACCTCTTGCACTGAAATAGATGGAGTGAGACTGAGCTGAAACTCAAGGATGGTGACCGTTTGCTCCTGCCAAATGCAAGATTTTCTCCAGGCCGCAATGGCTTCCTGAGTACTCTGGATGATGCTGGAGAAAGTGGAAACATTCTCAAAATCAACTTGGACAAATGTTCTCACCTCTAAGAAGAAAGGTAGCAATCTGTGTTTCAAGCCATCTAATGTCACCTCCATGCAATGAGCCTTGCTCAAACTTACCACAATTTGCCCTAATTTGCTGCTTGTAATTTTGTCAAACAAATCATGTGCAACCTTGTAACTTGCTGGTCTGAGTGCATAAATGTTTTCCCAATGACATCCAAGGTATATACTACTTGCAAAAGAGTCCTATGATGTTTAGACAAGGTCCTAGATGCAATGCAGATTTCTTTTTGTATTTTCAAATGCAATAGATGAAGTATCATGACCTAAATGTGCAGCTACAGCCAATAGAAATTATATCAAACAGTTGGCTTACATCCTTTTAAAACTTCAAATAGACAATAACTCAAATAGAGGCTCACAATCTTCACTATATTATTAAGTTGCAGTCTTTACAATGCCAATGAGATTAGAGAGGCCAAGACTCTTGGCTCTTGTACATGCACTAAATCTGATGCAACATCACCTACAGCCGTACCACTTAGTATGCATTAAAACATATAACATGCATGAAATTAAACAAGGGAACCTGGTTCTTGAAGTCGCCCTTGTCCACCAATGAAGAAGCACACAAAGTCTTGCGAAATGGAGATCATAAAGCAGCAATATAATTTTCTGAAGAGATCGCCCCTGTTCTGGTCAAGTCTGAAGAAATAAAATGATAACCAAGTCTTTGAGCCTCCAATGTGTAACAACAATAATCTCCACAGCCCCTAATATGGTGCGCTCATGATAGGAGGCCAATTTGTGGCTAACCAAAGCTGTATCATATAAAATCGTGGCTCCCTGTATATGCTGGTAAGTCTGATAAAATAATGGCAGTGTTTAAGAACAATAGACTCCAACCAATCCTTACAATGAGACGTCACCAATGCTGAGATGAATATCGATGGCTATTATGCCTCCCAAGAAGAAGTCAATAGCTGATATAAATCTGAAGCAGAAACCTGAGATTGCAAACAAGCTTCTTCCAAATTCGCCCCTGTTCAGATCTGATGTAGAAAAAGTAAATAATATTCAGCCTTCCCCAACAGTTTCATGCCTTCAACATGATCGCCATGGTCCAGGGATAAGGGCGCACCAAGCCAATAAATTTTCTGATGCAAATTGGGACCTCTACAAGCAAAGTCGTCCCTCCTAGTGGCACCTTCCTTTGACTGAAATAATCTGATTTTAATAGCAGAACTTTATTTGTTAAATCTGGCCCTTTCTAAACCCAGATATATGAAGGAAAATCAATGCCAAGAGTTGTAATAATAAACTCCAATGAACCAGTGCCAATATCTTCAAATTGAATCATCAAATTTGGCCAATGACCACAATTTTTGCTCAGTGAAAGAACTGAAGTATTCTTTCCCACAACTGCAATAATATTTCACACCCTCAAAATTGCTATCAATAGGAAGTTTTCGTTTCCTATGACAAGAAGCAATCTGCAGAAACCCTAGGCTCCACAAGATGAAATGCCAACAACAACATCAAATCTCCCCCCCAGAATGAAGCCCAAGATGCCAATTTATTCTTTTTCTCCACTTTCTCCAGAAACTTCTAGAACATTATTTTATTTTATTTATTAAGTGACTTTATAAAATATTTTATAATTCAAGTCACTTTATTAAATTAATTAAATATAAAGTTACCTTTTAATATTTATTTGATAACTTTATAAATAATTAACTTAATACCACTTATTTATTTAATTAAAATAATTAATTAGTCATCCTCATAAAATATTCATTATTTTGGACAACTTAATTAATTAAATTAATTAAATCAAATTACCTCCAAAACGAGGACATTACAGTCCACCTCCTCGGGAGTTAACCGTTTTGCAAACAAGGCCTCGAGTGTGTTGAAGATGCCCTCCTGAATGTTTCCCATAGCCTTCCTCACTTTGACTGATTCTGCCCGTGCTGTGTCAAAGGAGCCTCAGCTAGTGAATGTTGCAGAATACTAGCCTAGAAAATCATACCAATCCCCTTCTTGGATTACTCCTCCTTCAACCAAAGTCTGCATAGGCATATGCATAAGGGATGCCAAGCGTGGAATAGTTTTGTCCTTATAGATATGAGTCTTATTCCAAGCTTGATCAATGTTCTCCATACGCGTCAGGATACTTGAGGCATGGTAAAAAGATGATAGATCTTCAATGAATTTTTCAGCTTCAACACGGACACCGCCAACCCAATTACTTTTGCTCCTGTAGGACGTCCCAATTCAACAGTGGTGACCATATAGTTTTCGGGCATTTCTTCACCCCGATCACATTCCTCCCGTGGAATAGCAACATGAAAGGTGCGTGACCCAGATTTATCCGTTTGAATCTTTGAATATTTTCTAGCTCTTTTCTTCTTTGGCGACCCGCTAAGTTTGTTAAGGAAAGCTTCCATCTCAATTATTGGGTCGGTGTCATCCTTTGGATCTCTTCTCATCCTCGTAGTGAGCCAATCTAGTACAGCCTGCTGTGTGCTACAGATGACAAGTGGTTGTTCCTCCATTGCTTTCGTCTCACAAGCTTCTTCTCTAGCAACATTTTGCTGGGGCTCATCTATTTCCATGTGTTGCATTTCCTCCTCAAAACCCTAAACTTCTGGTTTCGTAGTATTTTCATCCTCAAAGGCTGCCTCAATCGCATGTTCCAAGCGAATGTTAGTTTCTATTTCATCCTCAAAGGTTGCCTCAATCGCATGTTCCAAGCAAGTGTTTGTTCCTTAGTGTCGAACTTCTCAATTAGCTTGTTGGTGAACTCATCATAGGTCCGAATGAGGTTGTGGCCAAGAGTGACGAAACCATGGTACTACCACTCATGGGCAACTCCCTCCAAATGCAACGTTGCAAACTTTATGGCATCTTCCTTCGGCATGGGTCTTAGCGAGGTAGTTGTCCAGCTTCTGAACCCACAACCTTGTTGAACACTTATCACTTCCATCGAAGTGAGCCAATGACACCTTCCCAAGGGCTTGCTGATAGTCAATTCTAGGAGCCATAGGAGCTCAATTATCAGCTCTTCCTCTGTTTCTTCTGTTTCTATGGTTCAAGAATTGATCAAAGGACCATTGGTCTCTAAGATCAGGGGGTAAGGTGGCATACTCCATGTAGGCTTGCCTGGCATCATCTACAAAAGGAATAGCATCTTCAACTTGTGGTTCCTCCCTCTGAGTGAATGTAGGAAAGAGTGGCCTAGAGGCTGATCCTCTAGAGGTGGCCTCATGTTGGCCAATAGCCCTGTCTCTCCCATTGCCATTGTTTCCATTGACACCACTATTTTCTCCTGTGGCATTGTTTTGACTAGGAGTATGATTCTGAGGAGCCTACCGATCCATTCTTGCAAGCAAACGGGACATATCAATCATCCCATCAAACTTCTTCTCCATCCTATCCTCTCTCTCATCCATGGTCTGCTTATGACTATCTGACATGTTCTCAACTGTTTTTCCAGTATCTACTGCTTTCCTTGTTTCTCTCAAAGCCTCTGAAAAGGTTTCTGCTTCTGACACTGGCGCAAACTATGACTGCTGTTTTCTGGCCTGACTTCTGGTGTAGTATCTGCAATCACTGTCACTCATCTGACAATTGAATCACTATAGGGCATAGGTTGGCAGGATCATGGCTTTGATACCACTGTAAAGTACCAGACCAATTTTTTTCAATTTTAAATAATAGTTACAATACAACACGCACCCATTAAGGTTAGCTCCAAAACCAAAACATTGCGAAAAGTAACCCTAACCAAGAATGAGCCCAGGATGGACGAGCATATGGTCAGAGGGTCTGATGCAAAGCTAAAAATGAAAGGAACTCTAACCAAGAATGTGCCTAGGAGAGGCGAGCATATGGTCAGAGGATCTTATGCATGCTGAGCTGAAAGTAATTCTAACCAAGAAATGCACCAATAAGTGGCGAGCATATGGTCAAAGGTTCCCTATGAGCTATTTGATTGGAAAGTAACTCTAACCAAGGAATGTGCCAAGGAATGGCGAGCATATGGTCAAAGGGACCCTGTAATGAACCAGACCCATTTTTTCCAATTTTTTCAACAAACACACCAACACAAGGAGCACCCGTTAAGGTTAGCTCAACCAAAATCAGCAATTGGAAAGTAACTCTTTGCCAAGAATGCGCACTCAATCTCGAGATGAGAATGATGTTGTCATATGGCAAGAGGGTCGTCAGTAGCAACTTGAAGTATCACAATGCTGAAAGGAAATCTCAACGCCAAGAATGTGCTCTCCGACCCAAGTTGGGTAAGATGCTACCATATGGCGGAGTATCTATTGTAAATGATGCAATATATAAAATAAACTCAACGCCAAGCATGTGCACTCCAAACCCGAGGTGGGCAAGGCACTATCATATGGCGGAGATTCTATTAACTAAGATGCAATGCAAGGAAATAAACTCAACGCCAAGCATGTGCAATCCACACTCGAGGTGGGAGTGGCGCTATCATATGGTGGAGATACAAAATGCAATACAAGTAGACTGAGCAAAGGCTAGTCTCTTCCATAGCCGTGGGAATACAATGTAACTTAGCAAGAAATAGAAAGAGCTGAACAGTACTATTGTAACAGCCTTACAATAATAAGTGTTGCCAGCCAAGAACACTGAATTAGAGATATATGAATGCTGCGATGAAGTTTAATGTTTCTCCAATGCTCAATATGACTCCAGGACTCAAACCCAACTCCTAAAGGAAACTCTAACAATCTGATATGACTGAACATAGACTGAAAATGCATAACCAGCAACTCTGTAACCCACTAAATTGCTCACACAACTCACAATACCTCACCAAATGACTTCAAACTTGATGCAAAATGAACCTAAGATGATGGCGACCAATATAGAGTTGTGAAACTACAACAAACTGATGTTATTTATTTTTGAACGAATCCCAAGACAACTCAGCAATGAAAAAACCCTCCAAAAGGGCAATTTGACAAGATAAAATCCAAGACTTGTGTTGTACCCAAACCAAATTTTTGCTTCATCAAGGCATTTTGCATAAATTAGTTTAAATCTTGTTAAAATGTTGTAAAACACAGTTTTGGGCAATATCAAGCATGGAGTTTTTGTCAATAGTTTGTCAGTCAAAGTCAGTTTTATTGAACAGAACCTGAAGCAGAGACTCAGAATGGAGTTTTCACGATGGAGGAGCATCTTACGACGGCATTTCATATTGCACACGGTCATTTCAGTGATCGAAACGGAGTTTTTAATGGTCAATTTATGAAGATTTTTCAAAGGAAAAGTCAGAAAGTGCAAGTATAGCCCAAGGGCGCCCAGCTTGTTGAAGGTCAAGATCTTGTTTAAAATGCTCAAGCATCCAGTCAATCTCTTCAGAATCAGTCTGGCTATCCGTCGAGCTATCCAGCGAAGTTTTCCGAGACTCACAGCTCCGGCAAACAGCAACAAAAGTTGAAATCCCTAAATTTCCAGAGGTGAGAAACTTGTCTTTTTCAGGCAAAAGCGCGCCTCTAGCCTGAGGGCGCCCATCTAAAAGAGGGGGTAAATCTTGGCGTTTTCGATGGCGGATACAGTCAATTTGTTCTCGACTAGTCTGCTTATCCAACGAGATATCAAACGTAGTCATCCGAGTTTTAGAACTCCGGTGACAGTCGTCCGAAGATCAGCTTAAGTTTTCACGTTTCTGAGCTTCTCCGTTTCTTCCCAGTGCAAGTACAGCCCAGGGGTGCTGGTTTAAAGGACCCTCCAGATGGCGAAATTTGCAGACAGAGTCTTCCTAA